>JAXGGA010006208.1:0-71477 GCA_038373865.1 Uloborus plumipes
ATGGTGTTGCCGTCATCCAAGATTGCGATTCTGCTTATTTTTCAGGTAAGATGATTCTGTGGCCATCTATTGGAACATTTACTAGTGTTGACAACAGCTTGGATTTTAACATATATATTTTTTTAATTTCTGAAACAAGTAGATGATTCACTATCAGAAATGTTCATTCTTGTAAAGTTTTACCTTGTTTTTGTTACTGTATTGATAGCTGAAAGTTCTAGGTTAGCCAAGATCAACAAAAGATCTCTTAAATAGCCGACTACTGGTGCTTTTACCCTACTATTTTTTCGAATTCACCAAAAACAAGCATTTTGCATTAAGAATATTAAGATAAATATATAACACAGCGTAAATAGTAGTAGATTGGGTAGTTCTATGGTATAATACATGATCATATCAGTTTTTTTATTATAAAACATCAACAGAATTGCAGACTGAGCTTTTCTTGTTCCAAGTAGAGCTTCCTACTACTAATTTGCTATACAAAAATAGTAATGTCGTCTTTTCTTGTACTAGCAGTACAAAGCAAAACAAAACAAGAAAACATTTAATTAGGGAAATTAATTTAAGAATGACCCAGTAAGCTGAAAATGTTGTGTAATACTAAGAACATTAAAATAAAAACAACCAAAACAAAAATAAACATTAATTAATGAAATCAATTTAAGAATGCCACAGTAAGCTGAAAATATTGTGTAACGCTAAGAATATTAAAACATATGGAGAAAAGTATAAAACTCTACGCATTTATTATGCATTTAATCCAAAAACTTCAATATGTGCGCCAGCCGAAGCTTCGACCGAAGCTTCGGCTATTAGTTGGCCGAAGCTTCGGTATTCGGCGCTTCGGCCAAATGCCGCTTCGTTCCATCTCTAATATATATATATATATATATATAATATATATATATATATATATATATATATATATATATATATTTATGTATATATTTACACTCAGGTAATTTGTTACAATTTTATAAAAATTGCCTCTTTAAGTACCACTTCAAAGGAAAATAATAAAGCAGAAATATTTTTAAATATTTCTTATTTTAAGTATTTTTATTTTATTTTGCATAATTTATTTTCTGATTAACAATAATAAATTATAATAAAACATGGAACAATAACGCCTAAAATAATTTCCTGATACAATTTAAAAAATTGTGGAATATTTGTTTTCGTTTCTTGCTTAAAAGTAATTTAATACTACCATACTTGGAATCCGGACTTTTAATAAAAAGCTAGCAATAGTTCGAAACGGACATATGTCTTATTTTGATCATAATACGGATTATTTGATGTATAACATGTTTTTAATTAATTTTAAATTGTTGCAATCTATATAGTTAAATATTAATAAATACAAAAGCTAAATCTTCTAAAGGTCGTACTTGAAACTCATGAAGGCCGCATGCGTCTTTGGGGCTCCATAAGTTCCTCACTTCTTGTATAGAAGGAAGTTTATTACCAAATCAAGAAAGAAAAACTTAAACCGAATTTTTTAAAACAAGTAATGAATTGCTAATTCACTGGTGCTGTTAATTCCCGGGTGGTCAACCCTATTTTAAATTTTAATATAATTTTCAAACACTTTCTCTCTAGGTTTTGTCGCAAAAAAAGTACAGCTGAGTATATAAAGGACTTGCAAAAAAACAACAACTGTCCTGTACTTCTCAAGTGCCAACAACAACCGAGTAAAACTAATAGTACATACCTCTACCTCATCTGATATTTCATTTCTCTTGTATCTTGCTTTTATAGAGCAAGGCATCCTGACTATTCCAAAGAATGTATCGTATTTTGGCATAAGACGGATTTAGCCTCCCTATCTATTATTGGCGACGTTTCATTTTTATCGCCATGACGTTTGCATATTAATTCTCGCTCGATATATAAAAGGGGAAAAAAATCTGTAAAAGTACTTTTTCTGCAACGGCACTATTAATACAGTGGAAGCATGGTAAGGGGTATGTTTGCGATCAAAGCATTCAATATGTTAGTTTGGATATGTTCGTTAGCAAGTGCACTCCGTACAGTTTGCTCACTTACTCTTCTAAAGATCGCAAGGAATTCGTGCTCATCAATTTTCGATGAGTTCTTGTGTTTTCATGCAACCAGGATGTTTGAACCGAGCTGAGATCCTTGTGTAACTGAGAGGATGTTCCAATATATGATTTCTTTTTATAAATTTAACACACGATGTGATACATTCCACTTTTCAATACATTCATTGGATTCTTCATTTAAGCATTTGGAAGAGGAGGCTGAACAACAAGGCGTACTTCATCTGACGCATCAGTTACATTATCCGCGGTTAATTTTCCTACAACAATCTCGAAAAATTTTGATAATATCGAAACTCTGGGATATTTCGACAAATTTTCATCCATGTCTCTACTTCTTGAAATGTCTTGTCTGAAGGATTTGCTACCTTTTTTAAAAAAGTTTTGGTCAACTCCTTCCTGTAAAATCTTGAGCGCGTGAAACTGTTTCTAATCGCTTCAACCAAAAAACCCGATCTCTGATACGAAAACTTTTAACATTAAACTATGCGATGATAACATAAAGTGATAATTTTAACACACAAATGAAACGAAAATTTGAGACCGAATATGAGTTGGCCAAAATGTGAATTAAAATTAACTCATTAAATAAAAATAGACATGTATTCTAGTAACTTTTCAATGACATTTGTAGGGCAAAACGCCGTAGAAGAGCTCGATGACGCTCAGGGGTTAACGTGAACCCTTTTCGCCCCACAGGAAAGCCAAAGCCCCCTTCCCGGCAGTTATTACATTTTGCTATATTTTCTTTTTTCCCCAACGTGCATTTCACCCTTTGAAACCGAGGTGAAAATCCACCCCCACGCCGGGGCTTTCTTTTTCACCCCAGGTGAACCTAGGACGTTTTTTCTTTCTACCCAACCCTTTTGTTGAAAAAGTTGACAGATCCCGAATCTACTTTCTGTAGGATATACAAAGGGATAAATGAATGTCGACAGCCGCACTTGTTACTTATTCAATGTTTCTAGAATTTAATTAAACTAAATTTCTTGGTAGCAGTACGATTTTTTTTTGTCCTTTTCTGTAACAGTGCTTATTTTTTCGTCTAATTTGTAATAAAAATTTCTTCAGGTTTGCCTCAAGTGTAAATTTCATCAATGTCATTTGAAGGTTAAACCAACTTTTTTTTTTAATTTCGAAAAAAAAGCCTCGTGGCTCTTGTCTAGCAGCATTAGTAAAGAAGGAACGGGGTGACTTGGGTGACATAGACCCTTGAAGCACTAAACTATATTTATCGTATTATATACTAAACTATATTTATCGTTTCGTAATCCAAAACTCCGCCCCAACCCTTTGAAAAGTTCTCGCTACGAAACTGCTTCTGACTCGTCTACGCTACATAGCACGTTACGTCAGTTACTACTTTGTTATTACGTTTCAGAAATGAGGGATGAGATTGCTTATGTTTCTGATTTCTAATGATAATTATAAGCACTGAAATAATTACATCTACCAGAAAGATCTGTCCTCTTATTCAGAGGAAGAAAATAACGTAAATTAAGTGTACGTAATAACATTGTTTACTGCATGATATAATTTTCATCGTTACTTATAACTTTTTACCGGCGTGATGGCAAATTTAAAATACCATTTTCGAAGAAATCCTTGCGAGACCAAAAACTGAACTAGGGCTGCTGTGACTCCTTCATTTTTGAATTGAAAAAAAAAAAAAATAATTGCAAAGAGAAAACTGGAGAGTGCAAGGTTCACATAAAAGTAAATCACACTGCACCACGACAAAACCAGACCACATTCAGCTTTGGCGGTTCTTCAGAATATCACAGAAATAGTCTGGGAAAATCTTTCGCAACAACCAAACTCCTCAGATATTGCACCCACCCAATTTTCTTTTATTCTTCGATGGGTAGACATTTTTAGCAAAAAATTTTGATACAAAAATCAAGTCTGTGTGCATTTTTGTGCATTAGATATGTGACTAAATTAAAAATCGTCATGGGACTGCAAAAGACTATTTAATTCTTAGTCATGTGACTGGTCTGACCAATCACACAGACAATAGAAATTCTTACACCATTCTGAGGTTGGAGTGAGAACAATGAACAATTTTCCAGAAACACTGGCCGGAATTAATTTTAGAAATTTTTCCGGTCAGCGGATCGAAAAAGATTGAGACACGCTGGTACAGAAGGTTCACATTGCATCTAAGCAAAACTTTTGTAACCTTAGTTTAAAAAAAAAAAAAAAATTAAAAAAAAAAAAAAACTGCTCATTTACTAGGACCTACTTATTCACTGCTCAGAAGTTCAGATTAATCCTTTTACAGGAACAGAAAATTAGAATTCGAAGTGTCACACATTGTACTGGAGATTTAAATTGCTCTCAAAATAAGAGATTCCACATGATCTTCAACGCAACATTTGAAACGATTGCGCGAAAGAAAAAAAAAAACGTTTTAAGTCATCCAAAGTGCGACAGAAGATAAACAAAAATAAATTTTTAATAATTTCATATTGATGTAGCTTTAATTAATACACCCTGATGAATAATTAAAATGATATTTTTTTATTATTATTTTTAAATAAGGTTTCAAATTTTTTTAATGGATGAATTGGCAACCATGGTATACAATGCAAAAAAAAAAAAAAAACAATAGAAGAAAACAATATTGAAAAAGTGAAGGGAAAATGTGCAATTAAATATTGATGAAACAATTAAAACAAAAGAGTAATAAGTAGAATTGATATTAAGTAATTTCAAATAAAATATCAATGTCATTTAGAGGGCAAACCAATGTCAGTTCTAACTCTTTCCTACCAGCTTTTGAAAAGCGTGAAACGTTTTCTTTTTTGTTAGTTTTTTCCAATCCCACCTCCACTAACGTTAGGTAGGAAGGGTTGATACAAAAAAAAGGAAAAAAAAAAGGAAAAAAACATCCCCGCTTGCAGTTTAAAATGATGCAAAAGGTTATGAGGAGAGAAAAAGGGCACAATGCCCTTCTCTTGGAGAGACAGAGGTGAATAATACCGGGGAAAATGATGGGGTAGAAGAAAAAGAAAAAAAAAGAGCGGCAACGGAAATACCAAACATTTCGCAGCTGTTTCGGAAATAATGGCGCATAAAAATCAAAATGAGACTTCATTTATTTTTTTTTTAAAGGCGGAAAGTAAAGGGTTAAAGGTGACCTTCACAATGAGAAAGTTGGAAATATAGCTACGCAAAAGGGGTAATTTTTGTGGTTAATTATAATTATACGTTACTGTTCCTGTAATTTGAATCTCAAGGAATAGATTGGATATAAGAACTGTTTTTATTTCTAGTGCTTTGGTCATAAAAGCAGCAGAAGGTTTAATGAACATGAATTTGAAAATAAAATGTATCGTTGAAACTTTGAAGCAGTCGTAACCCGATTTTTTTTTCGGTTAGGCTTTTACCAAGTCATTTCTCGGGAAATCTATATGATAAATAAAATTTGATTTCATGATTCTATTTTCAATTGCTTTTTGTCACAGTAGATGCTCGAGGGGCATAAACATGAAAAATGAAATAATAACATATCTCTCCATTTAAGGAAAAAATTCTGATGTGTACAGAACATCTTTGCCCCAGTTAAAAATGTGTACTGCTGTGTATGAAATTATATTTGCAAAAACTACAATAAAGATAAATCAATTAATTTGTACTATCATTCAATTTCTATAATTTCATTTTTCAAAATAAATTGAAATGTAAATAAGAAAAATTAAAAATAAAATAGTAATAATATTATTTTTCTGCAACAAAGGCCATTAACAAGCATTTTTGGAGCAGTTTTGAAAAATTTTGGGGGGGGGGGGGGGGATTTGAACCCTAAAAGACCACTCCTTAATACGGCCCTAAGTGGTACATAACCTGCTGCCGGTGGTCCATACGAGGCCGGTCTACATGAACCGTAATCTTGGATAATAATATGACGAATCAAAACTGATCTTTCACTTTCCGAAACAACCAATCATCTTTTCATTCGGTATTAAGAATGATTGTTGCAAATTTATAGTCAAGTCGATGAGTTGGAAATTATTGTCCATAAACAGATGAAAACTATGAATTAATGAAATAAGCATGTAATAACAACAGTAATTCTTGCCTTGTAATTTTCTTTTCATCTTTTTTGCATGTTATCTAGAAAATAATTTAAATATGCTGAAATTTTACACGAGTCTACTCCGCGATGTAAAAAAATCGCTGCTACGAATTGTAAAGGGATTTCATTGCCTAATACAAAGTATTAAATTGATCCAAAGAAGAAAAAAAGAATAATTAAATCTGAAACGTTTTTATAAAGAATTATATTTGTGTGTGTGTGTGTGTGTGTGTTGCCAAATGTAAAAGCAGCGGTTTTTTTTTTCCTCTCTCTTTTTAGTAACGAAAATGTAAAAGCGCGATTTAGTCTGTGGGCCGAAGGCAAAAAAGATGCTTAGAAACATGGTTTCGTTTGCCAACTTCGGGGACTACGAAATGTGATATTTTTCTGAATCCTTAGAGTCTACAGATGAAAAAAACACAATGTTCCCGAAAAAATATTGTCTCATTAGTTTTTTACAGGCCATTAAAGATAGATGGCAAAATATGCGAAAATGGAATTCTAGGGGCGGATAATTACGTTAAATATCATATATATGTGTCTGTCTCTGCCTATATATTTATATGTACATATAGATGGATATATAGATACTGTTTGATATTCTTTTCGGCGACCTTCCTCGAATTCGCGCATGCGTCAGGTCTCAACCGATTTTATGAAACAGTGGGTGATTGTGACAAGAGAGATAAGGAATAAGAAGGGATTTTTCTTTGTTTTGTTTTGTTTTGTTTTTCGTTACATTCGTATATTTGAGGTGTTGATTTGTGTTGGTGTTTTTTTTTTTTTCCCTTCCTTATCATTTCTATAAAAATAAAATAATATCGGAGTACGTGGAAATGCTGCTATCGTGCATTTTCGTAATCAAGCTGTCTCCCTTTTTAAAATAGAACCATTCAACGTTGCTTGACAAAAATAAAGAGTTTTTCCGAAATTTCTCGTTTTTTCACAATATACACCGGGAAAATTATTGAAAATTTGACAAATATGTGTAACAACACTGTTATACGAAGTTTGTTTAGCTTGAATTTTTATTTTAAACCAATTTTTCCCACCATTTCCGCGATTTTTCGAAAAACCCAAAATTTGCTTTCCCCTCCCCCCCCCCTTTAGCTCACCCCCCAGGGTCGGGGACTTTCAGTATATTAACTTACTAACTACCCCTAACAATATTCTGTAGTCAAATACTCTCGCATATTCCATGCATTCTATAATGTATTCATTGACTGGATTATATAGGGCCATTAACGAAACAACGAGATTAAGAACAAGCGGAAATGTGAATTGATACATTTTTGTGATTTTCTTAGTAACTGAATCACAAAAGACGTGAAGTAAGTATATTATGACTTATTAATATATTTTGCAACATAAAATCGTATGAAAAAGAAAAACTAGGGTAGAAAACCTGTTTATTGAAATTTTAAATTGCAAATATATTGTGCAACAGCGCCACCTAGAGACAAATTTTGTTGTGAATGAGCCAACAGGCTAAGGAATATAGTCCCTATTTCAGTTACTAATTAAAACTTAATGAGACAAGGTCTGCTTGGGAACATTGGATTTTTCGATTGAGTACATCACTATTAGTTGATTTCAAGCAAGTTCCCGTAGTCTCTAAAATTGGTAAACGAACTTGAACGATATCGGTGTTTGGCCCACAGACTATAGGTCCTGTCATGATCTTAATGGTTTCATTTAAAATTTTAAATTACATTTTTTAAAGCACATCATAAAATATGCATTACTTTTAAAAGCTCAAAATTGAGGGAAAAAGTCACGAATCATATTTGGCGACGATTGACGTCGTTCAAAACACTTATTCGTGGTAACAAATTAGTCCCTTATATACAAGGGCGGATCCAGAAATGTTCCAAGGGAGGGGCGATTGAGTTTTTTTTCTTACTTGCCCATTTTTTTCTCCATGCACCCTTGTTAACACACGTTGGTTACAAATGTTTTGGTCTTCCATTTCGAAAAATTTCCAGATCAGAGATCCGAATCCTCACCCTTTCGCTTAATATCATCAAAAATCAACTAAAACTGCCTTTTTTAAACTTCAAAATCTAAGAACCGCTGTGGAAGAGTTCCTCAAGGGAGGGGCGATCGCCCCCATCGCCCCTCCCTTGTATCCGCTCTTGCTTATATATTCTATATGTATTTACACAAGCTATTTCAAATTTTTCCAGGGGAGCGGGGGCAAACACTGCATACACAATGTAAATTGCACCAAAAATGACAAAAACCACGCCCGCTTACATGTAAATTGATTTTTCAAAGCCGGGAAGAAGATGAATAGACTCCCCCCCTCCCCCAAATGACGGGCCTGTGATTTTATAAGTATTGGTTTTCTGAAAAACAGTAATAGTTAATTTATGTTCTAGAAATAAAGCAGCAACAAAAAATGTCTAAACTGGTTCTTATTTAATCTCTATATCTCCTACATTAACTAATTTCACGACTGCAAGTTATGTAGCAAAAACAATAAACACTCAATTTTATAAGATTTAATTAAAATTTTGAAAAATCAAACGTTATTTAAAATAGCAGCGTAAAAAACGCAATATTACAGTATTTTTCGCCGTGTAAGACACACCCAATTTTAAATTAAATCCCCCAATTTTAATTAATCTTAATAATATATAAGATGCCGTATAAGACGGTGCGTCTTATACGGCAAAAAATACGGTATACAACAACGTCGTTCCACTAAAAGTTGCTCTTTGTGAAACATCGCCAAAAGGGGATATCAAGCCATAAAAGACAGCGACGCGAAACGAAACCGCGCGAACTGGCGCTCTTTGATCAAAAATAAAGAATAAGAATATCTGAAACGCCTGGCGGATTGATACAATGTTCGATTTTGATTTTAAATTAAGTCACACAGCGAAAAAAGTGAGTGATTCAAAACGTATTAATATATTTTGAAATGTAAAATCTAGTAAAAAAGTAAAATTATGGTTGAAAAACTGTTTATTAAAATTTTAGATTGCAAATATTTTGTGCAATAGCGCCACCTAGGGACGACGTCTCTAGTGAAAGAGTGACCAGGCCAAGGAAAAGAGTTCGTGTTTCAATTACTAATTAAAACTTAATGAGACAAGTTCCGCTTGGGAACATTGGATTTTTCGATTGAGTACATCAATATTAATAAATTTCAAGCAAGTTCTCGTAGTCCCTAAGATTGGTAAACGAACCTGAACGATATTTGCACTTGGCCCACAGACTAATTTTGGGAATAAGCGATATAACGAAGAGCAACGTTAGAGGGCGGATAACAAGGGAGGGGCAATGGGGGCGATCGTCCCTCCCTTGAGGGACTTTTCTCCAGCAGTTTTTTGATTTTGAAGGTCAAGACAGGTAATTTTAGTTGATCTTTGATGTTATTAAGGGAAAGGGTGGGGATTAGGGTGGGGCGAAAAATAAAAAGTTTTTCAGATCAACTTCTAATAGTTGCCAAAAGTTGTCTTTGGTGATAGTTAGCTGCTGTGCAAAATTTGAGAAAAATCGGTTAATATCTTCAGGGGGCGCTGCGATCGCAAAGTTTTACCATAGCTTTTATCGGGATTTTATGGTTAAAATATCAAAAAGAATGCCTTTAGCTAGTCTCTTTGCGTTTTTTTTACTCAAAAGATGTTTTCATCCATTAAAAGCATATGAAATGACTCACAAACATTATTTTATATAATATATTTATATTTCAAAAAATCACTTTTTTTCACGTTTTTGTTTCTTTTTAAACGCTTGAAATATAAATAGGTCATATAAATTAATTTTTTGTGAGTTATTTCATATGCTTTGAATGCTTGAATATATCTTAGGAGTAAAAAAAATGCAATGAGATTAGTTAACGGCATTGTTTTTCATATTTTAACCATAAAATCTCGATAAAAGCTATGATAAAACTTTGCGATCGCAGCGCCCCCTGAAGATATTAACCGATTTTTCTCAAATTTTGCACAAAAGCTAACTATCACCAAAGACAACTTTTGGCAACTATTAGAAGTTGATCTGGAAAACTTTTCATTTTTCGCCCCACCCTAGTGGGGATTCTCGATTTTTTTCGAAATGGAAGACCATAATATTTGTAATCAACATGTTTTAACAATGATGCATGGCGAAAAAAATGGGCAAGTAAAAAAAAAGCAATCGCCCCTCCCTTGGAATATTTCTGGATCAGCCCTTGACGTTAGGAGTGATTGCTGTATTTCTGTGTAGGGTGGTGAGATTTGATGGTTTCTGGTTTTTATAATCAATAGTGGCTTGCAGGGGTTTTCTTTTCTGTCTTCAAATTGCAAGCTCTCATTCATGCTCAATTTGATTCCTCCCCAACAGAGTGAATTTGAGAAAATCAAGTTATTGTTAAGTATTACTCCACTCGAAATTGTTTTGCGACTGATATTTGCTTATCGTTCGAGTGACATCATATCGACAGTAGAACATTTTAGTGTAGTAGGAAATTAAGTATTTAAAATTGATTTAAAAAAATATTTCAAGAGTTGAAGAAAAAAAACTTTGTTATTCATGCTTAATATTTTAAAGTAACTGCGGTTGTATTATTTTTCTAACGGTTGTTTTTATTATTTTAATTAGCTGTAGTTGCTGCATCAAAATTTTCCGATAATGTCGTACCACTACCACTACCTATACATACAAAAGCCACAATTCCTTCGCGTCTCAAAGAGTTCAAAAATAAAGCAGCCATCACAGAGCATCTGTTCTTTTTGAAGAGATGTTACATTAACACATCCACACATGCAGCAATAGAGAACGTACATGCTAGCTTAACTTGATTAAAACTCTCCAACTGCAGTCATAAGCTCCCTCCGTGTTGCTCTTATTATTTTTTTCCCCGACTCCCGTTCCGGGAAAATATCTTTTCATTTGTTTAGCCAGTTGTTTACGATTAGCTTCAGATTTCCAATCAACAACCAGCGGTAGCCATATAAATGTAAACGCGACGCCACTGTTTACTTTTCACTACACATCCTGGAAATATCGATCTCCCCGCCGCGCATGCGCTACCCTTTTGAAGATTACAGTTACCCCCTTTCCTCCCTCCACAAACAGCGTAGGCGGATAAAGGTTCGCTCGCTACTGATACATTCCAAGGTTTTCAGTTTTTGTTCCTTTTGCGCAGTCAGGGGAAATTTTCGTAAGCAGCCGGGTCTTCTGTAATAAATAGATTGCTTGTGGTGGGGGATACTTGTGAGGAGAGAAGCTTTTAATCCACTTTGCGAATAAATGTCGAGTCGACGGGCTGAGTCTGCTGTTTAGTTAGTTGCGGCACTCAATTTGCTTGGTGGAAGGGGTTTGACCTTGAGAGGTCACACTGGCGTTGCAAACAGTTATTCACGGTGTTAACTGCAAGGCGACCTGCAACCTCCCCCCCCTCAAAACAAGATATTTGTTCATATTAGGCATCTGCACGTGTATTTAAAAAAAAAAAAAAGCAGCCTTCTTTGAAATAAATTTTGTTCTTGACAAACAAAAACATAACACTCCACAGAAAATAATTAATTTTTCTCTTGGAGCTGATTTTAAATAATAAAACCATTGGCAAAATTTAAAGACCGTTGATTTTTGCATTATTATGAGCAGTGCTTTAGAAACAGCAACTTGCAACTGTGCTTTTTTGTTGGCCCACAATTGAAATAATCTCTATTAATATCTCTCGCGAAAATATCTCTATGATACTTTGAATACATTAGGTCGGGGCAAACATGAAACATGTCAAATAATATTGCATTTATTAATTCTTTAGCATGAAAATTCTGTACCTCAGAACCAGATGAACTAAGTCCATTTTCGTAACTAGCCAAATAAACAAAATGCTAAGAAGCAGTTGAAAAAATGTACGACGGAGAATCCCGGCGAGAATTACTGCACCTCGACACATGTTTTTCGATCACGTGTAAGCAGGATTTTTTATCCTTAATAAACTTGACTCTCAAGGAGCTCTTATCTCTTTTCAAAAATTAGGGATTCATTTCGCATGACGGATTCAAATGTAATACTAGTTTCTTCAAAATGTGCTTAAGCAAAAGAAAGAGCAATCACTCTATTTTTATAACGTCAATCGCAAGCGTTATAGTGAACAAGTGATATAGAAAACTTTTTAGAAATTGAAGCTATAAAGTTTAGATTAGTTGACACCCGCTTATTTCGACATGTTTTCGTGTGTCCATAGGGGTGTCAAGTTATCGAGTGATAAAAAAAGAACATTGTTAAGTCTTTAACAAAATAAACATAGCTTTTTCAGGAAAACGAAGTATGAAGTTGACTCATACAAACATGGCATTGCCATTTAGTCCAGTTCACGACTATTTTGTACCGTAGATAATTTAGGTATTAGTTGAAAATTCTTCGGATTTGTTAGTATAGTCGTCGCTTACCTTTTTTTTCATCTGCATTTTATTTTAGACTGAACTACAACACCCTCGGAAGTATAAGTATCTCGGAAATGATGACATTGACCAGGGGTGCCCATCCCCCCAAGCTCAATGGTGCAAATTCCCCCCAAAAATTTTTCACAACCCTCTTTTTATTTTTATTTTATTTATTTTTTTAAATATTATTTATTTATTTTTTAAAAATTATTCATAAATTTAATAAAAAAATAATTTAAATAAATAAATAAATTAGTTTAAAAAATCCCCCCCAGAAATTTTGATGGCGCAACTTGCGCCATAATCCCCCCCCCCCCTGTGGGCACCCCTGCAACCCATCACCCCTTTTTTTAAGTGGAATGGTTCGCGAGAGCTAAACGCGGTTTTCACGAACAAACAGTACCCACAAATTAAAAAACAACTGCAGTCATCAATTGTTCAGAGAATTTTTTGACTCATCACTAATGTTCAATAGTGTTTGGAACAATGTAAGAATATTTGCCAGAAAGAAAAAGCTAAGCTAGATGTCAATGGTAATTGTATAAATCTCGGGGGGCATAGGCTATGAATTCTAAGGGTGCAGCGAAAGAATCGATCTGTCTGAGAGGGAAGGGCTCATTCCTAGGACAAACAAGTAGTTCTGGGCCCTCTTTCACAAAATTTAGCAAATTTTAACTGAAAAAAAAAAAGCTGGCCCCTTCTTTTTTCTTTCTCAGAACAGATTTTTCTGAAGAAGTATATTACAATAGTATGTTCTTTTTTTTTCCTAGCCATGTTTTTTTTTAACTAATGATACACCAATAAATACCCAATTACATTGAAAACAATTATTCTAGAATGCAGCACTGAATGATAACTGTTTACTTGCATGTAATTGTTCACCTTTTTTTTCTTCAAATGGATAAATATTACTGTTATTTTTAATACCTAGTACAACCCTATTTCATTCGCACTGGCAAAGTGCGGTGATATACACGGATCATACAATAAACTGTACATTATTGTATTTTCGATTTTCAAGTAAATTAAATTACATGCGTCGAAATGAAAGAAAAATGCTATTTTTCAAACTTTTATTGATGAAACAAATTTCGTTTTTGCATTTTCCAAAACCCAATTAATCGCTGGTGGTGCGGCGCACCCCCGTAATTCCGCCTATGAACTTGGATCCCCTTGACTGAAGGTGCGGCGCTCCGCATGTCCTTTTATAGCATGAAGATTCCGCCTTTCCCTGATCCTTAAAGATCCTCCATCCCAGGCGCCGCCCTTTCTCTCTCTCTCTCTCTCTTTCTTTTCAGCTTTGCTTTTTCCAAAAATCCTTAAAAGTAACTTCTATTGAGTACTTGTACTTGAGTACTTGAACTGCAGTACCGTTGCAACTGCAACAGTTCGTTGAAAAGCAATGGGTCTTCTGTTGAATGAAAAAAATGATCGAAAAAATATTTTGTGCTAAAATTGGAGTAGATTGGTAAAACGAATAAAGCACCATTACGTTTCTCTTGTTTCATGTGAAGTGCAGGTGGCAAGTCTGACGAGATAGATCGATGTTGGTTTTGCGAAGCAGTTATTGCTCCCTATATGCTTCTTACAAAATTTAGGGTTATTTCTTCTAATTGAGGTCTGATTTCAGCCTAGGATTTAGGATTTCTGGATCTTAAATTACAAATGGCGCCCGGCATGTCTAGTAGAAAAATCCAAAGTATAATCTAGGGATGCACTGATTAATCGGCCGAAATCAGTAATCGGCCAATTTTTGTCGATTAGTCCAATATATGTTTTAATTAAAATCACTTTTTGTTTGTCAAGAACAATAAATAATACTAAATGAATTTACAAACAGCAAATAAATGAACTTTTTTTTACTGTTTATAGAGAGAAGTAGATATATGGTTACATGCATGTCTGACTCTGTTCCCCATGCCTAAGGTGATCATTTATTTATTTCAGCAAAGTGGGACTTTTCACTATTTTCGGCACCTGCAAGTGACTATGCATTAAAAAATTATAAAAAAGCTTATATTTCTTGATAGTTCTTGCGTTTTACAAAGAAGAACGAAAACGAGCATGTGAAAAAGAAGAAATCGTTTATATTTTTAATGAACTAATTGAGGACATTTCGTGCTGATCAATTCATAAAAAATGATTTTCTGAAAAAATCCAACATTGCTTTCAGAAAGCTAGCTTTTTTTTTTTTTTGCAAAACTGAAAATAGGACACATATTTTGTTTCTGACATTTTTCCTTTCATCCTCAGAAAGTTAGTTTTTGTAGACTCGATCACCATTATGGGCTTCACTGTTTTCGTACATTTCACTCTTTTAAAACTCTTAAAAATTACTTTCACGCATTGAAAAAAACTCTCATTGAACGGTTTATTTCAAAATCCAGGCAAAAGAGCAAAGCTCTAAAATTTCAAAAAAAAAAAAAATGTATATATATATATATATATATATATTTATTTATTTGAAAAAAAAAGCAACTTCAGCATTTGATTAAAATGTTTTGATAAACTGAACATCATTTTTCACTGAAAAAAAAAAAAAAAAAAAAATAGGTAAATTTTTTTCGGTAAAAAGTGTAATAACCTCTATCGAAGCGTTTAATAGCCCTTACAAAACTTGATGTCTGATGGATCTCTAACAGAAACTGTTCAATAATATCTCTGCTTAAAATATATTCACACAGCTTCGCTTCTACTGCATAAACAAATTCCACAAACCCGCACGAGCTAATACCCAATTACCATCAGCGCAATAACACTAACGCTAACCGACAAGCCATATCAAAAAAACAATCTTTTCCGCAATTTAATGTTGAAAATTTGTGCCTCTGACAAAACAAGAGAAATCGAAATCCCTTTTCCCGCTGCCAAAGCACGACTGCTAGCAACAAAGTACGTCCGCTGCTCGCCCAGCCCTTTTCAAATCGATCGCTGGACCGTCTTCCATCTTCTAAAGATAGAACCTCTCACACGCACACACACACCCGCACATACACACAATAAATGTGCACCCACACATCCATGCACACTCCCTCAAGGACGAATGCAGCTGACGCATGGCTCAGGCTTCTCATTGATCCACATAGGAAAGAGCAAAACTAGTTTCGTTTTATTTTGTGTTTTTTTTTCCACTGGCGATTTTTTTTTTGTTTTGTATTTATTTTCATTATTATTATTACTTTTTTTTTTTGTTTTGCGTCCTCTTTATTATTGGCTGGTTCCCGTTGGGAGCGCGGCATGGCTAATGAACGAATTTGTTTGAGCTGGCTGGAACTCAGCAGCGATATTTTCGGCGTTCAGCAGGAAGAGCTGGAAGTTTTTGTTTGCTCGTATTGAGCTTTTTTTTTCTGTTGGCTTTCGTCTGTGTTGCTGCAGCGGTGGCAATATTTCGTTTCATTTCGGCTTTTATAATGAAACAGAAGACTTTTTGTCGGAATTCTGATTGAAATTTTTAAATCCAGCGGATTTATGAAGAGAGAAAATGAATTTAAACTTTGAAAATATTATACTCTCAAAAGTACATTGAACTTCGCTTATCCTGATCTGCGGATGAAATGGATCCAATTTTCAGCCTTATTAAGAATCTTATGTTTACATAGATATTTTTAAATTGTGATAGAATGTAACTCTGAGAAAGTAAAACATTCGCTTTTCATTTTAATCTATTTAATGACAAAGCGTTTGCGTTGCCATTCTTTCTTCGAATGCCACTCGTGTTTTTGAGCCTGAAGACAAATAGATCAATTCGGTTAAAAAATATGAAATTTTTTAACGTTTACTGTTTCAATTTTGTTACAAAACTTGGTTATTCATCGCAAGAAATATCAGTCTGCTTATTATCTATCTAACTGTCCGGCATATCCAGATTTTTAAAAAATTCGGATTACCTTTGGTCCTAGTTAGTCCAGATAAACCAGGTAGTACAAAATGTTTCCCTTTCTGTAATAAAAAGGGGGGGGGGTTCTCAGTTGTACCAGTTTTATTAGCCAGCACTAGTTTATAAGAGATTGAAAAAATATGTCTGTCAGGGAATTCGAAAATTGTCTACAACTTTTAGCTCAAAATTATAAATATTTGTCTTAAGAAATATTTTAACTCTTTAAAAGTAAATAAAGAAATAAAACACCAATTTGACTGTGAGTTGATCGATAAATTTTTTTAAATACATTTTTAATGACAAGCGGGCAGTTTTTATTGGAAAGGTTGATAGTAATGGCTCCTCTGAGTCAATGGCAATCAACGTAATTCAGTTCAATCCCACGTAATTGAACCTAATTTTGTTAATGAGTGTTTTTTAAGCAAAAAACAAATTGTCCAAAAAGGGAGCTTTTCGTATGTTTATTGACCATTTCTATCCCCTTTCTGTTCACAACTTACGCGTTATTATTTTTATTTAATATGTTATGTATGCTAGTAAGCTTTAATCGATGCTAATTTATACATTTTTATTTAACATACAGATGTAAAGCGTTAGAAAACCTAAACGTAATGCTATGTTTTGCTTTATAACATTACTTAATTTTTTATAAGCGCAAGAAAAGAAACGAAACTAATAAAAGTTGATGGTCCATTTAAATTGTAAACCAACAAATGTAACTTCTTTCAATAGTGATTGTAACTATAAAGGTTAAAAAACAATAAATTCGCATTAACAACGACATTCTTATTTTTCCAGAAAAACAATCAAATTATTTCATAAAAATATTTTTCATCTGTAAATAGTGTGGATGATCAATAATCATAAAAATCCATCCTCAATATTTTCCAATTTTAGACTAATATGAAAAGATTTCATTAAAAAAACCAAAAGAGGAATTAGCATTGTCGCCTGGATCCCTGGTTTGCCTTATCAATAAAAATTAGTTGAGTCACTCTTTCTTTCTCTAACCGGCCTTTTCTCAAAACAAACATTTTCAACAACACAAACCTTCATTTTTGAGTAGCATTCCACGAACCCAATTTTTCTCATTCATAGAGAAATCGATCGAATTTTGCTAAGCTGAAAATGTCGGGTTACAAAACGTAAGTTAAAAAAATATATAGATTAGTTTCTGGGAGAAAATCAATACAGTTGTCAGAAATGGAACAACTAAAATTGACCACCAAATCTTTTTGTTCTTTTCAATGACCTTTCTAAAGTTCACTGTGCTTTTTCGTCGACAGATGAATTGTTAGTTTTCGCCTTCTTTCTGCAATTAAAAAGAAGCTTACCAATTCAAGTATCGATTTACTAGTAAGGAGGAACTATTCCAGAATTTCTGGCTCCCAAAATGGCGAACAGTTATCGAACGTTTAAGAAATAGACAAATTGAAAAATGATTTCTACCACTCAAAAAAGTGCACTTAAAAAATCAAATTCTTGTATAACAACTCAATAATGACAAAATGTGTACACAGTTAGTTACAATGTTTCTTCGACGTCGGGTCGATGGGAAAGCAACATTAAATCCGTCTCCTCCCTTGAGCTTGCAATAAACGCTTCCGGATGTTGCTAAGCAACGAAGAAATAACACCATTGCAACTGTGCGGGCTCAAAAAGACAAGAGGCGTAAATGCTTTTAAATTCATTCTTGTTAGTTTTGATCGAGATTTTGTTGTAAATTTTGTGAATTGTTCACAATGTATTTTTGATCATTAGTGTTGCACGTAGAAAGTTTTCGTTTAGGTTTTAGAACCAAACAATAATTTAGTTATTCGAAAAGCTGGAAAGGAAAAAGTGCATGGGGAGGGGGGGGGATTCGATGATGTTTCATTATTTTTTTTTCATACACCATATTCCATTTACTTCATCATGATTTTAAGCACCAATTATAAAAAGAAAAACAAATTGGAAAAAGAACAACGATCTTGAAACGTCAATATAAATACCTCTGTGCTTAAAAATAAAAGTGAATAGTAGAACGTTAAAGAGCACAAATGCATAGGAGTAATTTTGCTTTTTGCCGTTGCATTATTTACTTGGATATCAATCTTTCTGTTTCTTTTTTTTTTCTTGAAAACACGTACATTCTGTCTCTGTCTCTTGTCGAAAAATCATGTATGCTGGTTCAATACTATAAGATTTTCTTTCTCTCTCTCTCTCTTTTTTTTTTTTTGTCTATATCCCCTTATTTGTTTCAAATAAATGATTAAAACCATTTTTTTTTTCAAACGTAGTCAGAATGCTATTTTCTGCATCTTCTCGTAAACCAAAATAAGTTTTTGCATTTATTTTTGTAACTTTTGAGTTTACCTTTTTTTTTCCGTTTTTGACCGTTCCTGACTTGTCAATGCACTCTCATGGCTCAATAGTTCATAAATGTATATTTTAAAGTTTTCCTCCGTTTCAGTTAGGAACGTGTCAGCTGGAAACTGCCATTTATTTTCAGCTTGTTCAAAATCTTTATTTTCAAAAATTTAAAAATTTTTGAATTTTGATTCTTTTCTTTTTTTTTTTTGTTAGTCATATAGATTCCGGATTACATGCAAATGCAGAGATAGCTGCATTCTTCAGCCCTTCTTGACGTTAAAACAGAAACAAGCATAGAAACGGTAATTTAAATAAATTCATATTACTGCGTTTTCACAAGAGTTTTTCTCACTGAACCGAGATTCTTCAGATGTTGATTGGATATTTTCCTCTTCAGAAAGGATATTGAAAAAAAAAAATTAACAAAAGAAAACCATATTGCTATTAATTGCAGTTAAAGTAATTAATATGTATACCACTTTCTGTGTAAATATTTGCTTTTTCATATTTTCGCACTCTTAATAACCAGATAAAAATAGAGAAGCTATTTTTTATTGAGATGTGACAACTAAGGTGTATGTAAAAAAATATTAACACATGCTTTAATTTTTGGCTCATAATGCGGGTTCTAGTCATTTGTTATGGTTTCCTGATTAATTTTTAAACTTTATGGAGGAATAGACAAAAAATAAGAAAACGAAAAACTTGTGAAAAACGCAGATTCAAAAAAGTGGCTTTTAGCTTCTAATTGTCTAACTGTCTTTCTGTGATCTTGTACAAGCCATTGGCTTGAAAAACATTATTTCCATCTCTTGGCTTCGAATTTTTTTTTTTTTTCCAAGTTTTCAGCAGTGTAAAATCAGTGAATATGTTGAGGGTAGTTCAGCTTCAAATCTTCAACTTTTATCGTCATCATCGTCGCTTTCATCTATTTTCCAAATATGCATCATCATGTAGTTGAGCAACAATATCGTCGAAAGGAATAAATGGTCGTCAACAAATAAATAACTTTCAAACGCTTCTCTACCCCGCAAATCAAAATGAAAGCGTCCGTCATCGTTTGTTCTCAGAATTTATGATACACCACAACTTGGGTTGATTTTGGAATGTTACAGGCTTTTTTTTCCCCCAGAAAAGACAACTTTAGCTGGAAATTTGAATCACAAAAGTGTTTCTCGTTTTAAGCAGAGTTTTCTATTTAAAATAGAGAAATTAGTGCTTAATATAAGCGAGTTGGACTGAATGAACATTGACAACACTGACTGTTACGATGATTTACGCATCATTCATTCGCTACAAGCGTATAACCTTTCGAATTATAGCTCTTTTTTTTTCATTCTCGTCATCGTTTCAAATAGCATAGGGTCACCTGGGGTAATTCCTGGTCAAAAAGCATTAACATCCAATTATCACAAAATCTATCTAAGTTAGAGTTACAAATTTTGGTATGGAGGAAGCACATTGGGATGTCCATCGAATAAAATATTCATGCTATCAACAATACATAATGAACTTGAGTAATTGCCGTTAATTAGTGACTAGGAATTACCCCAGAGATGGGGTAATTCCTGGCCACTTACGGGGCAATTATTGGTCACTCAAATGATTGATGAAAATGCATACATTTTATAAGCACATTATTAATACAAGTTATTAAACTAATTAGATAAAGAATTTATTTATATATATAGCTAATTAAACACTGTATTTAGTTTTTTTAAGGAAGAATGCAATTGTTTTCAACATAATAGCTTTACTTAATAAAACTTAGCCAAAATACTTTTTATACACTTTGTATGCAATAGATACAGCTTTTATATCTGTTGTGAATGAATCTTCACCTACCAAATAAGTAGGTCCATAAAAAATATGGTGCACATGCATCATACACACTGAGCACATGCTTCTGTCTGTTATGAACAGGTTAAGGTGAACAGTTAAGTGAATAGTACAATGCAGTTACAATTAAGCATTTTTCTTAGTATAATTAAGAATAATTATTAAGACTTATAAAATAATTGGATGAAATTTAACAAAGAAAAATTCAGTATATTGTATACTTATCATTAACAGATAAGAATGTTACATTGCGGTTACAGTTAACTTTGCAGTTAAGGCTCACAGAGTTACATATAGTTTAAATCAATAACATATGTCAATAATAGGTGAAATAATAATCCATAAATATTAAAAAAAGGACTGACCAGGAATTACCCCACTGACCAAGAATTACCCCAGTAGCCAGGGGCATTATTTGGAGCCTTCCTTCAAATTATTCAAAACAATAATGGTAAATCCAAAACTATTTTTCAGTAACTGACATGGTACCTAATTCAACCAAAAAAACGAAAAAGAAAAATATTCAGAAGTTTGAGTTTGATCACGATCTTTGTACAAATGTATCAAAACTAAGGCCAATCTTGTTTTACGAAATTTAACAAGCGATTTTAAAAAGATTTTTTTTTTTCAAACTAAATACACAGTCAACTCATAATTAAGTAATGAATTGCAATGAAGATAGTTCAGAGTACCTCTCTGATTTTTTTCATTTTGCTGAAGGATTATTAAGACATAAAAAGGACTGTGACCAGGAATTACCCCAGAAACTTGCTGACCAGGAATTGCCCCGGGTGACCCTATCAACTACAAATTTTGTTCGATACAGCTTGACCACTGAGAGTTGGCGAGTGACCTTGAAGCGGAAACGGACCGCTTCATTTTCTAATAGGTAGCATCAGAGACATCAAACAGGCAATAAAAATTTTGATGAAAATCAGTTAAAAAATAATTTTTCGCTGATCCAACCTATTTTTATATAAAGAGGACAATACAACCTTTCCACCTCAAGGTCACGTGCCGTCTCTTCGTAGTCAAGCTTTAATTCTAAATCAGTGATTCTTAACCGAGGGACCGGCACACGCTGGGTTATGTAGGCCAAAAAGCTGGCCGTTGATCGAAATAGCCAATTTTTCCGATTAACGTCGCTCTTGAGCCTCAAAACTGATGGATAAATATCATGTGAAAGAGCTCCTATTTCCATTGGGAGTAACTATAAAAGTTACCCAGCAGCAGACACGGTTCCAGAGGGGACCCCCCCCCCCCCTAAGCAACCAAATGTAGCATAAAACTGCATTTTTTACAACTAGTATCACTAAAAAAGTGTCAAACAATTCTATTTTCGTACAAAAATTGCACTTTGACCCTCCCTCCCCTCTTTTTTAAATGACCCCCTCCTTAACCAAAAGTTGGATCTGCCCTTGCCGCTTGCCCAGAAGTCGAAACTTAGCACTTTCAGGATTCCGTTGTTTTGTTTGTAACATTGTCTTGTTTTTCACGTTAAAAATTAGAAGAAAATTTATTATGGATAGGGTTGAGTAAAGTTTGAACTCGATTATTCATCAAGTTGTTTTTTAGACTGCTGTTATAGGATTTCCATCAAGTCCCACGAAAACGAATATTCCCCTTTTCGCGATTTCTTTACTTAAATGAGCCTTCTTAAACACTGTACTCATTTGTACTACTTTCAAACTATACCCTAGATACTTCAGAATGTCTATTTTGATTATCTGCAGTAAACGTTTGCCGTTTTTGCCCCCCCCCCCCCGAAAAAAAAATAATAATAAAAACAAATATAGGACATCATTTCATATTTTTCCCTTTTTCTGGCTATTTGAAGGTTAAAGTTGAAGTAAATAGAAATTAAGCTAGCTAAAATCATGCAAGTTATATTGTCCTTCTGGGGATAATATCAAAACTGAAAATTATCTCCCAGTATATTTATTTACTTGTCCGAGGATACTAACACCGAAATCGGACATTTAAAAATAAATTTTCATTGCAATTATTTTCGGAAACTTCCTTCTAGCCCAGGTAGCACAAATAACCTTTAAACGTTTTATAAACATTTTTAAGCGGTTGTTACAACGTTAATAACCATTTTACAACCTGGTCAAATTGAACGATGACTTGGTAAATAACTATTTTTCAAAACATAACAAATCACATATTTTCTTTTTTTCTGCCAACCACAAGGCTTGGAATTTTTTCCAAACCCGATTTTTGGTTCAAAACGACACACATCGTACCGCTTCATTGAGTAAAAGTAAACATTAAACTAGAAAGAAGAATCAAGAGCCTGTTTAAGATACCACTAGAGCAAAGAATAAATTTCCTGTTTGTTCCAGACATCCATTCGAAGCATATTATTGATGTGAATGATTTTATTTTGCATATGCATGAGTATTGATGCGTAAACATATCATTATTTCATAATTACTTTTCATTAGTCATTTCTGTATTTGCAAAGATTAAAATGCTTGTAAAGTTTCATAAGTACATTGTCCAGTTTTAGGTCTGCCTTCCATGTGTCTTGAAATGAATTTAACTTTTTTTTCCAATTAACTTTATAACTATCATATTTATTTTTGGTTACGAAACATTAGCATGTTGGTGAAGCGAAATCAAAATTTTACCCCAACGAAAATCGTTTTTTGCTCCGAAAAAACTAAGTCTTCTATTGATTAAGTAATTGATTTTTCATTTATTATTGCCCCCGCTGCCCCCCCCCAAAGAAAACCATATGGTTTCAGTTTACTTAACATTATTTGTGCAAGATTTGCATGATTACATGATGCTATAGAGCAAAATCTTTTTAACCCATTTATGCCCAGTAGACTAAAAACGGGACGCTTGTTAATTACTGCATACAAAAACCCGTAATGGGTATATCATTTTACTAAAGCTGTTTTTCGCAAGTTAAATAGTCCTTCTTCTTGAGAAAACCAGTTAGAGCCACTATTTGGACATCAGACAGAGTTTATTTATTGACAGCTATTTTCAGACAAATCAGTCAAGCAACGATCCAGAATGGCTAGCCGCAGAAAGTCAGTTTTTTTTTTGCGAACTTATTTTTCTAAAAATCAAACTATTTTAAAATGATTTGCTTAAAATTAATCAGAGATGCTTTATGTAATGTTTCTTTGCATAACTAAAGTCGAGTAAGGTCGTATTTTACTCACATATCTGCAAAATATCCCATGAACAGGGCGTTAAATAACTTAATAAATATGGCGACGGCGAATTATTTCAAGACTAAAATGTATGTAAACCATTCCAAGTAAGAGTTTTAAGCAGATAAAAGTGGAAAAAAATTGTTAAAAAAAACTTGGCCATAGATGGTTTAAGGTGATGCGTACTATTTTACTTCCAGTTTTTCTAAAATACAACTTAAATACATAATATAATTTTGAAGTTTTCAAATTGGGTGGTGAAAGAACACCGAGTGGAACTCTTTAATGAGAGAAAGACCAAAATTTTCAACTTATCAATTAACAGTATTAGTACAGCAATATGTTTCCCAACTGGTATGATGATTATTAGAAAAACAAGACTACTATTACAAGACATTTCTTTGATTTAAAAGTCATTCTTTAAAATGCTTCACATCGTTGATGAATCTGCATCTGCTGAAAGAAATTTGTAGGAATGTTATCAACGAGAAGCATGTTTTTATAGCTATGTAATGGATTTTAAATTACAAATGGTATTTATAAAATACTGTCGGCCTCGCTTAAACGAATACCGTCGGTTCCAAGTTCCAAGAAATATTATTCGAATAAACGGGGTATTCGATTAAGCGGGGATCTTTAACATTACGTCTATGGCATCGGTTCCGAGATATTTCATTTGTATAAGCGGGGTATTCGTTTATCCGTTACCCGATTAAGCGGGGACGACAGTATCTAAAAAGAGGAAGGTCAGCAGAGTAATTTACTTACGAATTACATATTGAATTGAGAAAGATTTAAAAAATAAATAAAAATAAAATGTTGGTCTTTAAAAAAGGGGAACAACAGCAAACAAACTTGTTTCTTTGTTTACTAATTAATTTTTTGATGGTAAAAGAAATACGTTACATTGTAAATTGTAGCATCACATTTTAAAATTAATGAACCGTTTGACATTTTTAGTAGAAATTCCATTGCTGAATCAGCCCCACGATCCCTTAAATCAATTGATTTTATATCCATAGTTATGACTAGACGTCGGCTCCCATTCAAATCATAAATAACCCTTTTAGAAATTGGAAACTCTGCAATACATTGAAATTCCCATCCCAGAGAAAAGTGAAACTTTATTTTAATTAGATAACATGATTTTTTTTTTTTTTTGAATTAAAAAAAACTGGCAAACCTAATTTCCGGTTTCACAGATTCGACTCTTCATACGAAAGTTCGCAGTAATTTGTACAACAATCTCTGCTAAGTACGATCACAACAATCATCAGACGAAACAATTTTTCCAGCACTTTTGTTCGGTGACAGGCAATTCAGAGCCATTTTTGATTTTCATCCCTCCGGCAAAGTTTCCGTCCCTCCGAGCAATGTGATATTAAATGTCCCAGATTGCGACAAAACCTGTGCTCATTCCAAAGCGAAAATACTTTCATTTGCGAAGAGAGAGAGAGAGAGAGAGAGAGCAGTTGAACGGAAAAAAAAAAAAAAAAAAACAGCCACTAGATATAAAAGAGAAGAACGACTAATGACTGTGAACTACTATGCCGTGTGAAAACGATTCGCGTCAAGTTAATTACATTCCAAAGCGAAATTCCATCCTGACCTTGAAGCCGGGGATTCACCAACCGGATGAAGCGCCGGGGGGCGGGAAGGGGGGGGGAGCGACAGACAGGGCAGGCAAACACGTTGCGACGTGGCAGGTGGGGAAGGAGAGACCCCCCAGGAAAACAAATCGTCTGTGTGTGTGTTGAGTCTCTGTGGAAACAGCATCCGTAGAAAATCATCTGTTTCATTTATCTAACAAGTCGGTTGTAAATATACCTTCGCAGACGGTTTTATCAAGCATCGCTATTAGGTTTCCCGTTGGATGAATTCTCATTTTCTTTTCGATCAGACTAATTACAATACACATCTGAAGTTGATTTTTAAATTCCATGTTTGCCATTTGAATAACTAATCCGACATCCGTAGCAGGAATATAAATAATAATTTAAGAGAATCTCGATTATCCGAAATTCTTTCCACCGGAACCGTGTTTAACCAACGTCAAGTTTCCATCAAAATAACAGTCGAACCTCGTTTAAACGAACTCCTAATAAATCAATTTAATTTGTAAGTTCACAATGTCACTTCAAGGTCAACGGAGGCAGCCCTTTCTGGCTGCAGACAGCAATTATTTCTATCTCACTTCTGTTTTTTTTTCTTCTTCTCATACACATCAGTAAATGTTTGGAACACCAATAATTCTATTTTCTAAAATCCTACCAAGTTCAAAAACAACCAAATGAAAATAAACTATTTTTTAACAATCACTTCAAGGTCACCAGAGGCGGGTATTTCTATTATAGATACGAATTATCCATGCATTTCTCTTTTTTTTTCTCTCTTTTTTTCATATAACCACCAGCGAATTATTTGAACACATTAATTCTATTTTTAAAATAACATTAAATTTGAATGCAAGCACATGCGAAAATAAATAATTATTACTTTTTGTAAAATAGTTTAACTGCGTGTTAATGTTTAAAATTAAAAAACAAAAATTAATTGCTTTCTTCATGACACCGAAAGTTCACTAGAATGTCTTATTGAATTTACATTGCATTTTTTAATATGCGCGAAATTTATCGAATGAATTAGTTGAATATGAAAAATCATACTATATTTATACAAAATGACATTTGCAAATATGAATAGGTGTAAAACCAAACCAGAGTTAAATAATCTGTCTCCGGACAATTTTACCTTTTTTTGCGAGGAATTTTCAACTAACAGAAGGTTTCTAACACTTTGGTTACTAAAAGCTGTACTGTTATTTTTTATTTGTTCACAATTCGATTTTTACAAATTCAGAAGTTGATTATGGTGTTCACGTTGCAAGCGCATGGGTGGTAAGTGGCTAGCTGAAATATAAGAAGATTTAATCGATTCGTTCACTTCTTTTGTATTGAAAAATGGGTTCATTAAAACTTCAAAACGAATGTTGTGAAATTTTACATTGAAATATTATATTTTTCTCCAAACTACTGATTTAAAATAGATGATTTAAAAGTAGTGAGATTTTAAATAGAAATTTGAAACTGCCAGGTAGCAAAACTCAATAACGACCCAAAGAATACTATTTTAAAAGATAGATTCGGATTACTTTACTACTATTTCATAGTAATCAAATTTCTCTCAAAGTCTTCCTTCTTTCAACCAAAATCCCAAAGAGCCTATTTAGAAAAAAAGTAATAAAATAATATTTCTTCAAAGCAGAAATCCAAATTAATCCTTGAAAATGAATGGCACTAATCTCGTTCAATGTACGTTCTTAAAAGTAAAAATACGAAAATAAAACTCATGGTACTTGAACCTTGAACAAAATATTAGAAATATGGGTAATTTTTTCCCCTTTTCATCACAAATAGCATAAAAGAAGATACTGGTGTCAGAATTTTCTTTTTCCAAGGCTTTTTCCATTCCTTAAAACCTTTTTAGAAGAGTGAAATTCATTTTGGAGGAGTCAAATATATCAAGGCGTGAAAATGCTCCTTAAAATTTAGAGAAGAGTGAAATTTATTTTGGAGGAGTCAAATATACCAAGGTGTGAAAATACTCCTTAAAATTTTCAAAAGAGTGAAATTCATTTTGGAGGAGTGAAATATACACAAGCATCGTACCTTTCATTCCTCTACTTCCAAAATAAAGCGATCAATTTCGTCAAAAAAAAAAAAAAAAAAAATCCCTATATTTTCAAGAATGAGAAGCAAAAAATATGTGGCCCCTACTTTGTATTTTAAACCTTAAAAATTTTAACGTTTTCAGTTGGAAAAGAATAATAAATTGTAAAATTTAAAAAATTCAATCCCCTCTCTTTCCCCCTATGCTATATTTTTATTTGTGATCCAAGCCGCGAAAATATGCTTGACTATATTTTTGAGGCTTATTTTCAATAAGTTGAAGAAGCGTTAAACATATTTGCTATTAAATTATCAGAACACGTTCGCAATTTTTTTCTCTTCATGATTTGAAATATGTTTATATTCTCCAGTGTTTTCTTTTTAGAAAATTGTTCTTTTCGAGATTATAACGTGGAAACTCGTTTGTCAAAACTGCGAGAGGTTCAGTTTTTCAATTCGTTTACATGAAGCATGAAAATAAACACTTAACGTCCTGATCACTTTTGTAAGACATTTCCCATTAGCTATTTTTAAACCACCCAGAAAACTCCATCAAGGCAGTCTCTCCCTTCGAAACACCTTCGTGAAAGTTCCCAAGCAAAAGCCTATAAACCTCTTACTTCTTCCAGGTCACGAATAAGCGAACATTAAAACAAAAACAAGAAAGCCAAAAAGCCTGCCAAACCGTTCTTTGTTCGTCCATCATTCATGCAATGGTATAAAAATAAAATAATCGTCTGCAGACGCTTTATGCGGAAATGGCGGCTCTGTGTACGAAATGGATTGTGAACTCGTTATACGAGAATTTCAGGCTATTTCAGACATTTCGAACTTTTTTTTTCCCGCTAAAAATAACAAAAAAAAAAAAAAAAAAAAGGCGTAATGTGCACGTTTCACCTCCGTCGTTTTCCCCCAATTTTCGCATAGATTCCTGTTTATTTTGGTTTTAATACTGCATTTTATGATGAAAGGCTTCTTGTGACGAAAGCTATTTTGATTTTTGTCTTTGGAATCTTCTTCCTGCAAAACATTTTTTAAATAACACTTCAGGTGATATTGACCTTCTGTTAAAGGGCCGTTCTGCTTCTAAGATTCAACGGAAAGAATTTTATTTATTTATTATTATTATTACTTTTTTGTTATTATTGTTATTATTATTATTATTGATGCACTTTTTCGTTCTAAACCTTAATAAATTAAGGAATCAAGCAGATTTGTATCCGTTTAGTGTTTAGGCACATTTTTATGTATTTATTTTTGCATCCATTTTTAGCATTTTTTTTTTCCTTTCTTTTGTGTATGTAGGTACTGTCGGCCCTGCTTAATCGGGTAACGGATAAACGAATACTCCGCTTACACAAATAAAGCATTCTGGAACCGAATATTCCCCATGCCATTGACGCAATCTTAAAGATCCCCGTTTTATCGAATAACATTTCTTGGGACCGACGGTATTCGTTTAAGCGGGGCGGACAGTACTCCAAATTTCTGCTGCATAAAAAATGTACCTAGGAACTGGAAAGGCTCCAGCTTCGTTGGCCGCACGAAGCTGTGCCGAAATGTCCCGTTTTAGTCCAGTCATATTAGACATAAAAATCGCAAATCGCGATGTAGTTCTTACTATGTTGTATATTTTTACTATGTTGTTTGGGTCTCATAGGGTAGTGTAAATCTAAGTTTGCACCTTTTTAAAATCTGTGCTTGCTGCGAAACTCGCGAAAAACTGCGAAATTTTCCGACTTTTTTCAGTTTTTCCTTTATAACTCTTAAATTATGCAACTTTTGATGTTATATGTGAATATCCATTTTAAAGAACACTAAATTACCGATATAACCGACCATAAACACGTAATTACAGTACATTTCTGCTTGAATGAAAGCTGATTAAGCTTTCTTTCATTCAAGCCGAAAAAGAAGTCTGTAGGTCCAATATTTCTTTTACAATCTCGAAAAAACAAATAGTCGTCCCCGCTTGATCGGGTAACGGATAAACGAATACCCCGCTTATACGAATAAAACCGTCCGGAACCGAACATTTCCCCATATAGACTCAATGTTAAATATCCCCGCTTAATCGAATTATTTCCCCGGATGATCGAATAATATTTTTATCTTAATTTGCAAAAAAATTTGCTAAGAAAAATGTAGAATAATGTAAAAGTGCTCCCACTAGACCTTGGAGCAAACAAACCACTATTGTGGAGGACTGTTTCAGAAAATAAAAGTGAAAGGCGAAAAACAAATTTTTTGTAGCACAAGTTGCAAGTTACTTTTTTATGATTTTCATATGCCCGTACAATATTTATACTCAATACTATTTTATCGTTAACTTTTCTTATTTCAATTTTTTTTTTTACCAATAACATTAATTGTTTTCTTTATATATTTATTTCTTTGTTATTACTACGTTTTGAGACTAAAATTGTCAAAATGGAAAGGTAAAAAAATGTTGCCCGCTTAATCGAATAAAATTTCTTGTAATTAAAATATTATTTCCATAATTAAAAAAAAAGTTACAGGTTAATTTAGCTCAGTGTTTTGCTTTTTTTTTTTGATGGTCCTTGTTGGCTGTGGTCTTATCCCCAAGCTGCAGAAAATAAAGCTGTGTGCATTTTCTTCATCTTCGGAAACTGGAATTTCAGCGACGTTTTATCAACTCTTTTCGCATTTGGAGGAGCATCTTGAGACAGATCAGACAAACTTCCTTTTCTGCAGCTTCGGGATAAGACCACAGAAAAAACCCAAAATAAATAAATAAAAAATAAATAAATAAAATAAAATAAATAAATAAATAAAAAGTTAAAAATTCGGAAAAATTAACCTGTAAGTTTTTATGAACATATTATTTTGATACAGCGTACCCTTTTTATACCATTCCATGCATTTTTTGTTGTTCAGTGCCCTCTAAACCCAGAAGCTGGATTCGCCTTTGGGAAGCTTTTTAAACAAATAGACAATGAGCCCCATAAAAAAAAACTACAACCCAGAGAACCAGAACAGTGACTCATTGACACTTTCACAAAAATAATATCCATGCCAGTTCAATTTAGAAGGTAAACTTTTGGAAAGGAGAAAAAAAAACAAACGAACAGTTCTGGAGATGTACATAATCTCCATTCTACATTGCGAAAGTCAAGACCTGCCGCGCAAACAACTACTCTGGCCGTCTGATTAATCATGCAGTTCAAACTGCCAGAGGGCGCTTCAGGCCAATGGCCTTATTTGAATCGAGGATCTTGTTGAAGAGAGAACAACAAAAATGTCGGGTGGAGTCGGCTTCGTTCCAGAAGATGTATAAGTAATCAATGTAACAAGGCAAGGGAAGTGTAATAGACCTGATGTAATGCTTATTATTAAATCCCGAGAACTGAAGAGAAGCATTTTGGAACAAAAAAACAAATAGAAACACAGACTCCGCTAATATAAAACATTTGCTCGCTTTTCTATATTCTTCGTATTTCATTAAAAATATTTTAATTTCTGAAATTATAAATATGGTATTTAAATTATTTTTCAGCAACAGAAAAGATAGTTTTTGGGCGTTTTTTCCTAAAAAGAAAGAAAATAAAACCATATGATTTTTTGAAAAACTTAAAGCACATTATGTATTATCAATACAAAGAAATATTTCGAATATAAACATAATTATGTGTTTATTATTACAATTATTGTGTCAGTTTTTCAACTTTTTTTTTTGGTCAAGAAAATTCAAAACTGAATAAACTATGCATTCTTTTTGTAGTTTGGAATAAAAATAAATACACATTTGGGTAATTCAACCTCCGTATGGAAACATTTCTTGAATAAATTCTAAAATTGGAGCACTATTTCATTCTCGTTTCTGGAAATGTAAAGAGAAGTACAGTTTCCCGCTTTTTGTCTGGGAGCTCTTTGATGGAGAAAGGAATGCCACCAGACAGAAAGACATTTTGTATGTCACGAAGGAAGTCTTGTTTCTTGAGTTTTTGGAGAAAGTATTTTCAGAGAACAATGTTTAGTGCTGCTGTCCTGTCTACGGCTTTTTCATTTCGTTATGCTAAAAACGGTAGTACATTTTTGCTTCAATGGAATGTTTATTGATAATTTGCTGGAAAAGTATGTAGTGGGAAAAAATGCCTCTTAAAATTTTAACAAGTTACAAGAATATTCTGAAGCACTTGAATTCGACAAATATTTAGACGATGTTAGACGAGCATTTTGTGCTATCATCGCTATAAGCCTCGTCGCAAATGAAAATGTCGAAAAGAATTGCTAGATTTAAAAATTAACAATTTTTTTAGGCCATGAATGTTGTAAAAAACTAGAATTACAGTATTTTTTCCAAATAGATTACCAATAAACATTTCAGTGAAACGAAAATGCAATACCATTTTTTGCATAACTAAATGTAAAAGACAGACAAACAAAAAACGTTGTTCTTCGAATTGTTTTGATCAACTTAAAAACAATCAACTTTGCTTCTTGACTAGATAACGCCTTTTTGTCTGACTACAACTTGTAGTTATTCTGTTGCTTTGATTCATCTATTCATTTACTTTTACTCATTAATTTATTCACATGAATTTAAAATTATCGTTCGACTAAATATCTATTGTGTTTTAAAACTTTAAGGTAGTCAAAAAGATCCATAACTACCACTATATGTTGCTACTCATTGTAATTTTTGTTCGATTGTGTAAGTTGATTCGATTTGTTTCTCTTTCTTAATTCAATGTTCGAAAAAAACAATGACATTTCTTTGCTCAGTTGTCAACGGCAATTTGGCAATAAACAGAATACATATTTTACCCCCTACCGTTCTGACTTTTTTGAGGCTGCATCGGAAATCACGTGTTTTTGGAAGCTGAATGTTGTCCTAGCGCCAAGAGAATTCCATGAACTGTTCTGAGGAAGGTTTACGAGCCCTTCTTGGCTGATCCTTTGCCAGAGTTTATTTCCTTCTGCAGATAAGTATGAACTTGTTTAATCCTTAAATTTGCGTACATGCGCAAATAACACGAAGGAGAGAAGAGGGGGGGGGAGGGGATGGCACTCATTAAGCTTGTTTAGGGGGGCGGAGGCGGAAAGTGGTTTAATTGTGCTTTTGGTGTACAAAACTTAATTTTGCTATTATGTAGATTAGTTATTTTCTGTTTTTGCCGTGATATTCCATGAGTATCTGCAAAAAAAAAAAAAAAAAAAAGAAAACTTATCTGAATTAATAGGAGATCCAGACCATCTGAATTAATGAAAGTTCGGAAAAAACAACCTATAGATTGAGCCAAGCAGCCAATTTGCATAAACTAATGCACACAATAAAAGTTGTATTTTCAACTGAATATAAAATTGCATAAAAGCAGATTATCAAAAACACATTACAAAAATACCCTAATGTTGTAACCTGTCTTACATTAACAAAATGCAAATTCAGAGTAGCCCCAACTTTTAAAAATCTAAATTCGTTGCTAGAGTTTTCCACGGGGTGGGCCAATATATCATGTATAAAAAAAAGAAGAAAGTTATTTCAGATTGTTTTAATATTAATATTCTTCCTGCGTATACCATCAACATACTGTCGTCCCCGTTTAATCGGGTAATGGATAAACGAATACCCCGCTTATACGAATAAAATATCGTGGAACCGAAAAATTCTCCTGCCATAGAAGCAATGTTAAAAATCCCCGTATCATCCAATACCCCGCTTAATCGAAAAAAAATTCTTGGAACCGACAGTATTCGTTTAAGCGGGGCCGACAGTACTTTATTTTTAACTGCAATTCAACCAATTCAAAAAATTGGCCCACTGCCATTGTATGATAATTTGCACAAATTAAAAGTTGACACCTACCGTAAAAGGCCCTTATTCTGCACAATTTAATTTTTCACTATATCGTCGGCACCATGCTAAAATAACGAATGTGAAAAATCGCGTTTTTCAAGTTCGAATTTTACAAGTAATTAAAATTAAAATGATACCTTCGAACGATAGTTTTACACTATAAGATGTCTATGAAAATTTAAAAATTGAAAATAACCAAACACGAACACGTCAGGTGTAAAAAATTATATTTAGTGTATTGGTTCTCCTGAAAAGTGCCAATTTTCACATTCGTAATTTTAGCATGGTGACGAAGATATGTCTGATTTTATTAGGATTAAAAATAGATTTCTTAAAGAATATATAAATGTGTTTCATTAATAATGAAATGAAATCAAGCAAAAATTGAAATTCAAACGCAACAGGGTGAATTAAAAAAAAATAAAAACGGAATAGTGTATTTTTTAACAATATTTAATTAACATGTCGGAGTGAGAATCCATATCTAAAAAGTTCGTAACGATCTTTCGTCTCTCGTATGATTCATTAAATATTATCAACTTCCGATCGAGCTTCCGGATGAAATATTTTGTCATTTCAAACGACTTTGAAAAGTCAGAAATAGCAAAAATTTCACAAACAAAACCATTGAGTGTGTTAATATTTCTCTTGCGAGAAGGAAGCTACTGGAAGCTGCCACCCCTCATTCGTAGAATAAACGAGGTCCGCAGTAAGAGCAAAAGATATTTTCAGCTCACGTTCTCTTCTCTAGCTATCAATGTTACCAGCTGGCTCCAATGTTTTGTTGGCGCGGATTCCCAGAATGAAATAGGTTGTCCCTTGTTTGGCGAAAATTACGCTCCTTTCGGATCGGAAATATTTCAAATTCGGAGCAATGTCTTCAGTAATAAGAATAATAATAATTAAAATGTATGATACAATGAATTAAAAAGTTTTATTTGATCGAACGAATAAGTTTTTTAATCTAGTATATTGTTACTGTTAACTGAAAAAAAAAAAAAAAGCGCTTTTGAATAGCCAGAGAATTGAGGAAAGCCTGAAAAAACAAAAACAATGGAAAATTTAAACGTAAATGAAATACAGATTCAAACAAAAGCTAGTTTTAATTCAAGAGCTAAGATTTTTACTTGTCTCAAAATCAGACCAAAGAGGGAAAATTAAAAATCCTTTTAAAGACCTCTCCTAAGATCAAGTACAAGTATTTTTTTTTTGTTTTCAAATTGAAACTGGCAGCAGAGAAGATTTTTAATTCATCGAGTTTTCATTCCTTGTCTTCCAATAATGACAACGGTTACCAATATCGTACATTAAGTCGTATTTAAAATCTACTAAAAAACGTTATGATTCGAAGTCTATGTAGCATGGAAGTTCGAAACGCATTCTATCAGACGCAGGAAAATTTACTCTTTTTTATGGTGGTTTTTATTTATTTTAAATTTGAAAAAACAAAATAAAAACGGATGACCGTTTAAGCGCTAGAGTGCCACAGACAGATACACTGATACACAAACACACAGACATGTAAAATTAACAAAATCCTTCCTTGTTGCACCGGGAGTTGAAAATAAAACAATTCAAAAAACTGTTTCCTGCAAAATTTATATAGTTCACGTTAAAATTCAATGCAACAAATGAATAGAATCTCGATGCACATTTTTTTTATAGATTTTAACTTGAAAAATAATTCTATTGTTGAAAATATTGCATAAATTTCAAATGGAATTCTAAATTATCATTAAGGCTTCTCACTGACAGATTTCTTACACAATAGTTTATTTTTAGAACTTTAAAAATTAGTAACATAGAGTATTATTGAAAAAGAACTTCTGTAGCAGTTTTCCGAGCTATTACTAATTGTAGAACTATCTGTGAAATTTTAAAATTATTTTTCGTAGCATATTTTGATTAAATTAAAGCAGGGGTGTCCATCCCCCCCAAGCTCAATGACGCAAATCCCCCCCCCCCATATTTTCCACAGCCCTCTTTTTTATTTTATTTTTTTACATATTTTTTAAATATTAATTTTTTTTTAAATGTTATTTATTCATTTTTTTAACTTAAAATTTTAAAAAATAAATAAGTAAAACTATTATTTTTTCGATATTATTTTTTGAAAGTACTAATTATGTACGGAATATAATCGTTTTTTTTCCTTCCAGACATTCCAAGCGCGCACACACACGCAAATAAATAAATAATAATAAAGAAATAATTTCAGCAATTTATACGTTACGGAATACGTTTGTTTTACCTTTCATCGCCGCCATTGGACAGTGGCTGCAGCGCCCCCTATAGCTTGTTGGAGTTCAGAATTATCATGGCTAAACTTTTTCGAGCAAAGAATATCCAATCTGAAATAAATAGTCAAAAAATTCATTTCTTCTAAAAAAAAATCAATAAAATACGAAAAGATGCGTCGTCTGCATAGTAAAAAATATTTTGTTGTGTTGATACTTATAGTGGAACTCTGCGAAAGGAATTTAAATTATACAAAGAAAAAAAAAAAGCTTCCTTATTCCGATCCGTTCGTTTCCTGGTTTAAAACCAAGCACTACTATTAGAAACTTTTTAAAAAATAAAATAGTTTGCATTCCACGAACGAAAAAAAAAAAAAGAATTCAAAATCATTCATGGTTTCAGACGTATAATTTATGTGCGTATAATTTAAGAAAGCAAAAAAACGATTAGGTCAACGTTTTCATTCAAAAAATAAAGCATTGTTATTTTATTTTTTGAAGGCATTGTTTCAGAAAAAGCATAATAAACCTTCTTTCTACTTCTATGTCGCAGTTCAGCAGCATGACCTTCAAGTTTTATTTTCCTCCCCTCCGACCAAATGGCGCGCTCCCCTCCGTAGTTGTTGCGTGTGGACTCTTCCAAACCTGCCTGTCATGTCTGCGGTAATCACGGACTAGTTCATTGACTTGGCGCAGAACGGCGAGGATGGTACGCCAAATGGTTGGCCGTGCTCCAACGCAGGATCGGATTTTTGCTGCACAACAAATCGTTTCGTAGTAAAACAAATTCCGAGAAATTGTGTGACATGGATTAAGTTAATATCGACGTCTGAGTGATTAAGATTTTTTGAAAAATATATGTCATATTGAAGAGAAAATAAATAAAAAACCATCGCCAACGAATTATGAAATAAAAATTTGTCTTCACTTGCAACTTTTTTTGCGGTAGAAAGTATAACGTGGCTCTTTTTCTACCGTTCAGAAAATTCTACAGCGCTCTGGATGTCAGTTAAGAAACTGAAATTTTGCGTTTAGTTATATTTATCAAGTTTTTTTTTTTTTTTTTTTCTTCCTGAGGCTGTAGTTATGACACCTGGACAAATGTTTTGGACGTAGTTTTCTAAACATGCGGCTGGAAGTCAGCATGATCCTTTCTGGAATTACTCACCATGGTTTCCTAAGCTAGCGACTACATCTGCAAAGGGGAAGGAAATCGCATTCAACATTCCTAATCCAGCTAATGGAATAAGTGTTCTCTATTTTTTTGCCCGTTTTTCTGTGCGTGCATGTGCGTTCGAAAAAGGAAAAAGCTGAACGGCGAATTTTATTTTTTGCAATGAGTAGTGTCAAGGCGCTACCCATCGGACACGTTGCCAGTCCCATGTATGTGGTCATGGATGGGTAAGTGAATTATTTTAAATTAACTGTTTTCAACTATTTCTAGAATTTTGCCTCGTGTGGCAACACTAATGGCTTTGCGCGATCTTTCCGAGAACAACATGCTCACTGCTTTCTGAATTCTCCAAACTCCCCGTTAATAACTTTATTACGTTAAAGTTACTTAATTTTATTTTCCTCTACATTAACAAATTTGTGATCATTTGACCGTTTATTTTTCCTTATGGGTAAGAAAAAATAAAATGAAATTCCCTACTATATCCATCAAGAATATCCAAACAAGTATCCACTAAAAATTGAACAGTCGTGCTAGAACATTAATATCGATAATGCTTGCTGGTTCGTGTGATTATTGTAGTAATACATTTAAGTATTAAATCATAATTTCCATCGCTATACTGTTGATAATTTAAAATACATTTCTGGATTTATTTTATTATCAACATAGATGAATAACAAGAGCAATATATTTTATTTTCTAATAAGTCTCTTTGAACGACTCGCGAATATTATTATTACAGCGGATTTTTTTTCAATAAAGCATGTATTTGCGATTCATCATCTCATCCGCATATGAGTAAAATTGGTTGAAGTTCTATTTAAAGTGGCAATTTTTATGTTTTAGAAACAATTTAAAAGTTAATTTTGTTGTTTCGTAGTTTTTTTTTTCTAGGTTAAAAACGGCGACTAGAGAGCAAGGAGTGGGCGACTATTAAATTTGTATCTATTTGTCAGTTAAAAAAAATGAGTGCTAATTCTTATGGTAGATTTTTGTGCAAGTAAAATTAAAAAAATACATTCTCTCTTCAGCGTAATCTCAAGGACAGCTTTAAGGTTACGCTCATTATCACTTCAGTGTGCTTTAGCTTCTTAATTAGTGATTTTTTTTTACACGCATAACATTCTAGTAACATTTTAAATTCGTTTTAAGACCGACATGTTCACAAGAATTTGAGAAAGGTGTTAAAAAAAATTTCTTTTTCCATTCGCGATTTCACAAAATCATCTTTTATCGATAATTGCATTCCCGATGTGTAGTTTTTGTATAACTTATAATTCCGTAAATAGTAGTGTACCTTAAACGTTAATAATTTCGAATTGTTTTTAATAATGTCATTTCAGTTAATAGTTAGAGAAAAAAGTAATTATTAAAGAAGCTTGTGAGTCAGCTTTTTATGGAAGTATCTCCCGAACAAGAGAAAAATGGCGAGTATGAACGATTATCCATCGATCGAGGTTTTATTTAAGACCAAAATTTTTGGATAATACGTATTTCGCTGAAATTCAGTACCTTTACCTTTCCCAAGAGATTACGTAAAAAAATATAAGAATGTTTCATTTTTGAAACAATTATATACAATTTCGCTGGTTCGAACTTACATCTTCCCAGTTTTGTTCCTTACACGTACACCTTTTTAATTCAGTTATTTGTTGGTAAGTTGGCGTATGTTGTGTTTGAAAATACAAACTCTGTTTGTGAGAATGGGAATTCGATTTATTTTGCATTTGAAATTTATCATTGCGTAAGAAGCACAGTCACGACGCAATTCTATAGAAATTAAAATGTTTTCAATTAATTACAGTGATTTTCTTTTTTTTTTTCTCTTTGCCAACATTGTGAAACGTTCTCGCTTTCAAATTCGCATTCGCGATTTCAATACATTAATCTTAGGAGGCGCTGCGGTCTTTGGCTAATGGCTGCCGAAAGAGGTAAGCACAAGCAAATGCCGTGGCTTATAACCTCCTGCTTTTGAGTTTAGTGAACACAGTCATTTTTCTTCCTGTTTTTTTCCCCTCTTTTGTTCTTTTAAGAAAATTCTGGCCTATCTTGAAAGATGAGAAAATGTAGAACGGAATGTTTTACCTCTTTCCGTAGTTTCTGATCATCGCTGGCAGCGTATTCGAGCCGTAGAATTGTTAGTTATTTTTATATAATTTGCAATATATCACGGAATATTCTGGAAAATATTTAAATCTTATTGCTAGAACGGCCGCATGGTTTGTAAAATAAGGTCTTATGTTTAATCGAATCTTGCGAATGAAAATGCTGAGGAACATTTTTGAGTTTGATTCAATCCATGTGTCATAAAAAGAAAATTGTTTATAAAATGTTTTTTTCCACTAAGTTATTTAATTAATACAATTCATATTTTTTAATTTCTTCGAAAATTAATCGTTCTTGTTGCCCAATGCGGCTGTGGTAGATGTTTCTCGCAAGTATGGCGCAAAATATTTGAAAGTGCGTTTATTCCACCGTATTAATTGTGCGTTTAAAATAATGCGATGCAGTTTAAGATTTTTTTTAGTTTTAAATTCTCTTGTAAAACGATATACGCACATTTTTACGATATCCACCTTGCCACGTAGATAAATTTCGTCAAGACGAGTATTACCAAATCAAGTTCGTATTTAGGGCGTTAGCCAAAAGGGGCCGGGCCTCTCGCGAAATAAATTAGAAAAATACTTGTTGTGAAAAAGGATTTTAATACTGTCGTCCTCGCTTAATCGGGTAACGGATAAACGAATACCCCGCTTATCCGAATAAATCTCCCCGGAACCGATGCCATAGACAATATGTTGAACATCCCCGCTGAATCAAATACCCCGTTTAATCGAATAATATTTCTTGGGACCGATAGTATTCGTTTAGGCGGGTCGACAGTATTTTCAATCCTGACTATGGAAAGCTCTAATATTATTGGACTTAGGCCCCACCCGAAATAAATACCAGCTTACGTTCTCCGTTTTTTTACAAAAAAGATACGTACTGAAAATTCAATACCAATATTTTCTTTTTTTCAAGATTCCCGTTACAGTAGAACCTGGTTTGTTCGAATCTCCAGTCAATCTGGATCAAATTTGAGTTTAATAATTTTTTATATTCATTTAAATAGTATAATTTTCAATCGCATTTTTTATTTTAATTTAATGTTCATCATCTGCATAGATCGTGATCGTGCAATAAATAAAATCTCCAACAAACTACATGGTGTACTTGGGGCGTCAGTCCGATATAACTGTGCGACTGAACTTAAAATGCTAAACTGCTTGCGCAAAAGGATCCTATGAATTTTTGTTGCTAAGCATAGTTTATTGCTGTAAGACTAGAGAAGTTCGTTTCTTTAAGAATTTGTTTTTCTTGCAACCCATATTATCCGGATTTTCGTCTATCCAAATTGCCTCTGGTTCCATTTAGTTCGGATAAACAAGGTATTTTCATGTTATACTACTACTGATTTCAGTCTTCTAATTTGTTAAAATTCGTACAAAATTGAAAAGTACAGAAACTGAGTTGCCATGCAAATTATGTCTTAAAACGTTAGTTTTCTTTCCGGATTTGAACTAATGACGCTTCCATTTTTGCACGACGCTCGAGCCAACCACGCCAATGCATCTCAAAGTAAAAAAATGTCTGATAAAAATCAATTTTTTTTTTTGCAAAAAAAAATAAATAAATAAATAAAATAACAATAAAAACAATGAAGAAAAATAAATTAATTAAATAAACAAAATTTGGCCAGTGTTTCTATTTTTCGTCGGCATCCGGCAAGCTAAGCCTTAAAATGAGTGATAAATCATGGAATTTGATAAAGGAATTTAAAAAAAAAAAGGCTGGAGAAATAATTTTTTGAGATATACATAAATTTTTTGAGAGATTTCATGCGAATAATTATTCTTGTAAATTATTAGACATTTGCGATTTTGAACTCTTAATGATTGTTTTAAGATGCTTGAATTTGATATTTGCTCGAAATTTTTTTGTAAAAACCCCGCCCCTTTTTCAAATGAACAAATACATAGTGAATAAAATTTAATTAATAAAAGTACAGTTGACCCTAATTGACCAAATTGGTCTGGACCGGATCCCCTTCGGTTAACAGAAAACATTAGTTAATAGAAACTAGGAGACCATTAGAAACTTTTCTGAATTTCAGTCTGCATAAATGTACAAAACAATTACTAAGTGTGATGTTCGTATAACACATCAATTGTAAGAAGTAAATTTTGCCCAAAAAATATTACACAAACTGAAAAAAAGTGTAAATTTAATGCGTATCTTAATGTTTAGGAAACAGCTGGCGCTGGAGGCTAATTCAATTTACGGCGAAGTAGTTTAAAGAAAAAGTCTAACCTCGTTAATTCGAACACGCTTTAAACAAATTGCTGCTACAACGAACTACATTTACGATCCCCGATTCTACTCTTTTTGTTGTTTTATTATTTTTCGAATGAGACTACGGTTGAGTCGAACTGATAAAGGTTCGGCTGTTAGAAAAGGAAAACTTCAATGTCATGTGAAATTTCTGCCGTCAAATTTGGAGCCAAAGTTGGAAATAAAGGCTTCAAATCAAAATGTTTTGTCTTAAAAAATGCGACTAACGATTGCTTATTTTTAACATTGAGCAGAACGATGATCACAAATGTAGTTAGTTCGTCTTAAAAGTGATTCGTTTTGAGCTCGTTCGAAATGGTGTGGTTCGATTATTTCAAAAGTTAGAATTATTTACAATGCTCTATCTGCAGCCGGTTATTATGTATACTCTCGGTTTAAAGAGTTTCAGATAAACGAGGTTCTACTGTTCTACGGAACAACCCCTCCTTACCGGAAATTTATTTTGCTTGTGTGCGCGGTTTTCTGTTATTCATTTTATTTTTTCCTTTCAAATTGCCGACTTAACACTACAGGAAACGTTCGTTATTTTCAAAATGTGAGCGTGACGAAATCAAAAAAGTGACGGTGCAACGCGAATTTATTTGTCATTACAGGAAATAGTACGTTTCGTTACCAACCTATGAAGGCCTTCTGTTCTGGCACCCATCAGCACTGGTAGAATTCATATGGAACTATAGAAAAAATAATTTTACAAGAGAACTAATAGCCAGGACCGTAACCAGACTATTATTTCGGGGAAGGTTGAATTTGAATGAAAATTTTATTTCATGTTCTGTATTCTATTGCTTTTTGTTAGATGCTTAAGGGGCATTAACATGAAAAATAAAATAACAAAATATCTTTAAAATGAAGGGGGAAATTCTGATACTGTCGTCCCCGCTTAATCGGGTAACGGATAAACGAATACCCGCTTATACGAATAAAATATTTCGGAACCCATGCCATAGGCGAATGTTAAAAATCCCCGCTTAATCGAATACCCCGTTTAATCGAATAATTTTTCTTGGAACCGACAGTATTCGTTTAAGCGGAGCCGACAGTATGTACAAAGCATCTTCGCCCCTGTTAAAAAAATAATGTATTGTTGTGTATGAAATTTTCTTTGCAGAAACTACAAGAAAGATCAATTAAATTGTACTATCATTCAATAATGATAATTTCATTTTTCAAGTAAAATTGGAAAGTAAATTAGAAAATTAAAAATAAAATAGTAATAAATTTTTTTTGGCAAAAAAGGGCATTAAAAAGCATTGTTTGATTTATTTTGAAAAATTTCGGAGCAGGCTTGAACACTGTAAACCTACCCCCTAAATACGGCTCTGCTGCCTATATAGTCGGATAATTGCGAAATGCATTCAATCTCAGTATTCGTACAAAATTAGTTCGAGGCTATGGGTTAAGAAGGAGCGCTATAAATCTCTGAAAACTTTAAACTTTTTTTTATAATTAATTTATTAAAAGTCCCGCCGGCTGTGAGGCGCATAACCTTTGGCAAATTACCCTTGAATAAAGCTTTATATTAGCGGTCGTCAGCGAATGGCCATTTTATCTACCAAAAATTAAGTAGCAAAAGTGGCAACCAGAAAAATATTTTCATTTATTTTATGTTGTGTGACCTTAAATTAAAAAAAAAAGAGAACTTTTATTTGTTGTTTTTGTAGAGTATCACAATCTCTTATGTTACTAACAGAGAAGAGGTTATTTACTTTTTTGCGCTGCGTACATGCATCTTTCAAAATGGCTGCCGAATTTCATTTTTCTGGGCCTTACCGTTTCCATGTGAAAGAGAAAATAGCTCTCCGCGCACAAGTATCTTATTTTATTACAGTCGAACCTCGTTAATTCGAACATGCTTAAAACGAACTACGTTCTGGTAAGACAAACTACACTTGGGATCCCCGTTCCTATTGTTTGTTTGTTCATTGTTTTTCGCTTTAGACCAAGTATTGGTATTAAATTAACCAACTTTAATCGGGAATGTTTCTAAACTTTTCTTTATTTTAAGTTTGACTCACCGTGATTAAAATGATTTGATTCGGCCTGATACATCATGTTGATTTCGAATTAATATATGTTCCATAATAAGTATTCTACAAATCTGATGTTGATTTCGAAATATCTCCTGACGTAAAACGTCAAAATAATTACTGAATAACGAATAATCTAAAATCATCATGGGCTTAAACCCAACATTTTTTGTGCTTAAAAAATGATTGATCAATTTTTGCAGGTTTCCTTTGAATTTTGACCATACAGCGTTTACACGCATTTTATTTTACATCATATCTCTTGCGAAACGTACATGAGAGTTGTTTTTTTTTTTCTTTTGCAATTTTAATATATTGCACACCAAAAACCTCGTATCTTAGCTTAACTCGCACTATCTAAATGATTTTCACGCATTAAATAGAATGTAAAAGAGCTGTTTTATAGCGGTTAATATTTTCAAAAATTATTTTATTGTCCTGAATTAAAACATACTGTCTGTTTGCGTTTGTGCGCCTGGCAGCCACGGACGCTTCCATCTGAAAAAGGGGAGATAGGTTTAGAATGCGTACTTCCCGATGCCTTCAGCTTTTGTTCGCTTACTGCTTCCTCGTTGCTTTTCCCCCCTGACAGTAGTGTAAATTTAAGATGTTTTTGAGCTTGCTTTTAATTGCAAAAGTTATTAGTTATTAGGGTATTTATTATGCTGTTCAATGATTTGTTTATGAAGTAAAATAACTCCTCAGTGAATTTGCTAATCCCATTTAAACGAAATTGTTATGAAAGCTTAGAAAAGTACCCCTTTTTTTCAAATTTTAAGCTTGAACTGTTATTAAATACCGTAATTTAAAGGTCGTATAAGTTTATTTGCAGACAACTTTTGAATTGAAACACTAACACTGAATTTTTGCTCCAAAGACAAAAACATCAAGGAATATATTTCAGCATTCGTTCTACTGCGAACTCTCTTCACTTCACACCTGCGTTACAACTTCTTCTACTGTGCTCTGTGGTAAGAAATAGGAAAAATGGCCGATTCGCAATTCAAATAAATGGTAGGAGGCTGTGAAGTCACTGGCTAATGGCGACTGAAAGAGGTAAAACCAAGCCTGACCCGCTTTCGTTGAAAATGTCTAATAAAATGAGACATTTGCCTTGTCCCGCGCAAAATTGAAATCCTATACTCTTTTGGTTTATTTCTTAAATCATTGCCTGCAACTTGGGTGTTTCAAGCTTTGGATCTGCGAATAACTATTGCTGCTGCAAAATCAATTGTGGCAACATTGACCCAGAAGTCTTTTTAGAAAGAAGAAAACATCCGACAACCGTAATTTGGTGTACTTAAATCTGATGGAAACTTTTCTTATTTTGTCGATAATAATGGCATTGAATGAGGGAACAATTATGTTCTTCAACTTCTGCAAACGCATGCGGAGCTGCTATTTAAGAAATCTACGCTCGGCATATTTATTCATTTACTTACTCTTGGCTGGAAATTAAATATTATCTGTCCTGTTATTTCCAGAATTTTAATCAGTGAACTTGGCCTTTCACCGGGCGATAATGTGGGCAGAGAGCTCTGCAAAACTGTCTGAGCAGGAAATGCAAAAGGGCGAGTCCACGTTTCTAAAGGGTAGGCGCGATACATGGGTGTATCTCCTCCATTATCGCTCACGTACACACGCCAAGTCCATCTGGTGAAATACCTATCTCCGTGTATGTTTCTATATTAAAAAAAAAAAAAAAAATCTCCAGCCATCTTGATCGACCTACAATTGTGGGTGGAATATTTTCTAAATGACTCGTTTGTCATTCAGGAAACGTTTTTCTACGGATTACACGTGCGTCACTCTTGTGTGTTTTTTGAAATGTCCCTTCCGTCGCCATGGCGACAATGAGAGTACACTGAACTTTTAATCAAAGTTGCTGAAGTGACTTCCACGTCGACTAATAGTTCCACCAATGTTTCTCCCATTTCTATCTTACGATTGGAAGAAAAATAGAAATTTTTTTTTTTGTCCTATGTGTTAAAATTGCTCAATAAACCTAAAACTTTTTTTGGGGTATTTTTGTTGAGTATTAAATCGCTTACGTGTCGTTGTTTTCGTGTACAGTGGTGAATAACTTAAGTTTATTTTTCTATTTCAAGAACGTTTTGGTGGAGGATTTATGACTCACACATGATGGGATTTTTTAATGCGCTGTTGTTCAAATTGGAATAATTCTTTTTATTTTGTGTTTTATTTTTTGCATAATGATCAGTTCACAGACTTGCCATTTAAGAGTTTCTTTTGTCACAAGTTATGAGATTACAGGACTATTTCTTATTAAACTATGAATGAAAAGGAAGTGACTATGTCATGTGCTATTCAATTCTATTGCCACGCATTTTGTAATTCTTATGTCCTCTTTCCCCTTAAAGCTCTAGATTAGCGATCGCCAGTTGTCAACTGACGATCATTTCATTAAAAATGGCTACCAAAAAAAGAAAGCGCCAGTCGCCAAAAGTAACGACTTTATGTTGGTTTTTAAAAATCACACATTTGGAAAATATTTTCGGTTGTTTGCCTTGTATCTAAATTTAAAAAATATATTCACTGAACTTATGATGCTATTGTAGTGAATCATTAATTGTTATATATTACTAATAGGGAATTGGTTATTTACTTTTGCGCCGCGTGTTTGCGTATTGTGCGCCTGGCAGCCACGAGCGCTTCCATTTGAAAAAGGGGAGATAGGTTTCGGATGCGCACTTCCCGATGCCGTCAGTTTCTGTTCGCTTGCTACTTCCTCGTTGCAGTTCCCCCCTATTTCGTTAGAGTCAGAAGAGACTTGGTGCGTGCGCAGATGCTTCGGAGGTCGCACGAAAAAATTTTAGACAGTACACTTTTTTCAAAGCATCAAAATGGAGGCTACATAAGTAAGTGCAAAAGTGGCTATGATTTTCTGTGACTCCGACAGCCAATGGCTGCTATTCAGAATTCCTTGTTAGACTCCCCCTGCCCCTCCTATCTAAGACCAATTGGTACACCGAAAATTACCAGTAATAAGCTTTATAATAAGTTTTTACAAAAATGCTAATGTAAGCTTAAGATTTCACTCCTCAATCCTCATTATTTTGTTATCGAGTGCAATGGATTTAACTCACACAACGTCACAATTCGCCGACTATCAAAGCATTTATTTTTGTATCTTGAAAAATTTTCTTTCTACTTAAAAAAGACGTCTTTTGAAAATTCTTAACTCAAAAATATTATGAAAAAAAGATGAACCATTCATACAGTACGAAATCTTCTGTTTTTAATCGTAACTTTTTGATTTTTATCTAGGAGCTTGGTCTTCATTCGAAATTCTGTGGAAATTCGCATTTTCCCCCCTTTTTCATTAGTTTTCTCAGCGTTTTTTATGTAAACCCTACGTATGTTCACTATGTGACGATAAAATACGAGGCTTTCTTCTTTGCATCGGTTCTTGAATCAAAATAACTGCAGACGAAAAATTTAATGGACCGTTGCCACAGAGTGGGAATTGTTTATTAGAATATTTATAGTCTATTCTTATATTCCATTACAAAAATAATAGACTTGTGTTTTTCAATTTGTTTTCGCATATATTTCATCCCTCCCATCGCCGATATATTCGTCTTGTTTTCTTCCACTCACTAAATACATCATCCTGCTTTTCCCAACCTTCCGGGGTGTATAGTTTCAGTTCACGAACTTCTTGGCCCGAGTGCATTTTCGACTGTTATAGCCAAGCTATTCTAGGAAACCTGGCTGAACCTCCTGAACGCCGGATGTGGAAACAGCTTGCATCGTTACCTGCCGTGTTTGTGTGTGTTCCTGGGTTCTTTTTTTTTTAACAAAAAAGAAAGAAAAAAAGGTACTTTCGGAAACTCCTTTTCGCCCTCCACACTCCATTTTTAACGGACTAAAGACGGCGTTCCATTTGCTTATGTCTACGCGCGCTGACCTTGTTCTCACCTTAAAGTTCGAGCTTTTTCTATAGAACACGCTTAACTTTTTAGAAAAATATAATACCACAAAATGGAATCAGAAAGTTAACTTTTTCTTCAAACTTTCCTGCATATTATTTATTCTTGCAAAATTCTTTAGTTACGTCTGGAATGTATTGTGTTTGAATTTTAATGGATATTTTGATGAACATTTTTTTTTCTCTGTGGTTGTTCAAATTGTAATGCATATTTTTATTTAATTATTTTTTCTTTGTGAGAAAGAGGATTTTTACTTTGTTCCAATTTTAATGGGAGTTTTGAAAGGCACGTATTTTTTTTTGTACTAAATACGCTTGGGTATTGGTTAAATTATGTCTGGACATATTTGTCAAAGGAAATTGTTTTTGCTTCTGTGACGATATAGAAGGAAATATTTTTTAAACTCAAGTGAGCTCCTTCAAATTGTTAGCATGGGTATCGTCGTCTGGGGTACGAGTACAACGAGAACTTTCCAGGGTGGGCGGTGAGTCATAACAGTCCTTACACGTATATAAATACCATATTAGGAATAGCAATATGATGCAGAACTTTACCCTTTTTATTGCAACCCTACTGTGATTATATGTGTTTGTACTTTTCAAATTGTTGTAAATTATCCTGATTAATTAAATCATTCTGTCTTTGTAATGATCTCACAAATTTTTCAAGAATTGAGTTAAATCATTTAGTAATTAAAATAAATAATGCAAATATAATTTACTTAAGTTTTTCATGATAAATTGTAGTAATATTTCAAAACGGATTTTCCAAACGTTTCTATCAACGGACCAACCTATTCTTGCAAGGTTGTTTTTGCAGGATATAGTTATCAGTACTGTTGTCTTAGATTGCACAACTGAAATGTGGTAAAATAAAGCAACATTCTTTATCTGTGGACGGTATCTTAACACAAATTGTACATCCAGTCGAGAAAAAAATCATGTATCAGCAGCATCTCCATATTTAGATCTCTACATCGTGCGTCAGCACAGCGCCAGTTATTCACTGTGACGTCACTTCCCCAGATTTAGACAATATTCTTAACCCTTCTTCACTCAGAACTTCCGTTTCAGGCCAATAAGGGCAATAAAGTTTAGGGTTGGCAATTATAAGCGGTGCTTTCTTGAAAATGAAATCAGCCTCACTACTTCAAGCATAATCAAAATTGAAATTGTTTTCTGGAATCTGTACTGCATATTTCCTTTGTTTTCAAAAAAAAGAAAAGCTGGTGGAAAAAATTTCTTCGGCAGTGCTGTGTAATTTTCATGAAATCGTTCTTTTCGAGGTTTTTTTTTTGTAAAAATTACCTTACTCTATAGCCTGACTACAGGGGAGGGGGGTTTCCCCTGAAAGACACACATATGAGGAACGACATTTAAAGTGGAATTACGAATTTATATAAATATGATTGTTTTTCAATTTCTGAAAATGTTTTTTCATCATCCGTGAAATACCTAATTCATTGCGGAAAATTTATCAAACTAGGATTATTCTCAAACCTCAAAAAGTCTTTCCTGAATAATCTCGATGATAGATGAAGTGCATTGGTTATTTGTAATAATAATTATTTCTATGTTTGTCGTTCAGTGATGATGTGTAAACCATATGACCTTCAGACCAGCATGAAACAAAAGGTCTTCTGGAACAATAACTTGCTGAGTGTTATCGCGAATAAGCAGTTTGTATGCGGAAATGTAATCTTAAACTTTTCGTTCACAACTGGTAATTCTAGAATTCTAATTTGAGCTCTCTTTTGGGCAATTTGCAACCATTCAACCAATATGTGTGCAGGTAAACCATTAATCATTCTCTTATTGAGTAGTGTACGATGACCATTTTTTTTCGGGACCGCTCTGCTAACAGCTCTTGACTAGGAATTTTGAATAGTAGCCATTGTCTACCAGAGTCACACACACAAAAAATGATCGCCACTTTTGCACGTTTGGTAGCCATTTTGGCAAAAGTATATGTGCAGTATGTACAAAAAGTAAATAACTTACTCGCTATCAGAAAAACACGAGGTTATGACGCTACAAAAATAACAAACAAGAGTTCAATGTTATTTTTTTTAATTAAAGATACAAACGTATAATAAACGAAACTATTTTACAAATGAATATGACTTTCAACAAATAAAGAAATACATGATCGCCACTTTTGGCAACTGGTACTTAATTTTTTAGTAGCTTTTTCAACAAAATAGTCGCGGTTTGGCGACTGACGACCGTTAATCCAGAGCTTAAAATCGCTCATAGTTCGTTGAAGGGCTAGGGAGTAGGGAGATAAAGGGGTTATGTGACAAAACTCAAATTTAGAGTAATTAAAGTTGAACATTTTATTGTTGCAGGTTTTTTGTTTTCTGGTTTTGCTTTTTAATGTGAGCGTATGAAGTGGGTCGAATGACATCTGCTTTCTGATGTGCCAAGGTTCATTTGCTTACCTGTGTCCATTGCTTATCATTGTCCAGAATGTATTTTCAATAAATGTAACATAGCACCTTCAGCCCCTTCAGTTATTAGTCACGTTTTATATTAATAAGAAATTGCTATTGCATGGTCATTTGTGTCAGTAACCCAAATCAACGCCTAAGTCACTCGTGTGAGACAACGCGCTAATGATTGGACATGTTTATCCGTATGTCTTCCTCAGATTCAATCGAATCCCGTGAATTTCAATAGAGACAAACAATACCAACTAATTGAAGAAAAAAAGAGCGCGAACAGAGGCCTAAGGATTTGTCCTTGAGATGAAGTATTACGAAGCATTGTTAGAGTATTTCGAAGTGCAAACTCCGATACTGCTTGACTTTGACATTGGTTACGAAATAAAGCAAGCAACGAGTCGAATCATTTTTCTTATATTCTTGGCATAGTTACTTTGATCCGGCGAGCATTTTCGTTAAAAGGCCTTGGCCAATTTAGAACTGTGCTTTTAGTTTTTCTTTCCGGAGATCGCCATGTTTCCCTTCTTTCTTTGGCGTTCTTTATACTCTTCCCGCCCATAATCGAGTTTTTCAATTACTGTAGTTGTTCGCTCACATTTTTTATTATGCTCATTTCTGATTCCATTGTTTTGTCCTGAATCATGTGACCTGCGCCGTGAAGTTGTGCTTTTTTTTGTATTGTAATTAAGTATTCTTCGTTCGTAATAGTTTCTAGTGTTCCATTTAAAATCATTATTGCTATTACGTCACATAGAGAATAAGGGAAATGGGGAAGAACTTCGTGCTTAAAAAAAACCGTAGAAGTTTTCTTTGAACGAAAGATGTTTTTCTGCAATCTTCCAAGCTTTTCTTTATTTCATATGTATTTCTAATACAGTTGGGGGAGGGCGGGTACAGAACTTTTGTATTGCTTAATTAACGTATAATTAGCCTTTGGAAAGTAAAACCAATCAATATTAACCAACTTTACTTGAAGTGCTATGGTAAAAATGATACAAACCGCACTATAGTCCTCCTTTGGTAATTTTGGGGCTCTGACATAGACTTTCCTTTTTTCGGGTAATAAGAAGGGGTAATTGGACCTGTAGTGAATTGGGTTTCTTTCGCAGTCGCTTTGCAAAAGTATTTCAACTTAAATCCGCGGCAAAAACCCTTTCCTGTTACCCGAAAAGAGGGTACCATTGTCAAGGTCATAGATCAAGTTGTCAGAGGAGGACTTTCTCCCCCTGTGGCCGCCTGCCTAACCGGGCCTACAAAATACATTATTAAATCACCAACATATCTTTTATTTACACAGTACTGTCGGCCCCGCTTAAACGAATGCTGTCGGTTCCAAGAAATTTTATGCGATTAAGCGGGGTATTTGTTTAAGCGGGATCTTTAACGTTGCATCTAAGGCATGGGGAATATCATGGGGGAATATTCGGTTTCGGGATATTTTATTCGTATGAGCGGGGTATTCGCTTATCCGTTACCCGATTAAGCGGGGCCGACAGAATGTACATTTGAATGATTGTGTGTATTCCACCCTTTTTTTACCCCAAAAATAATTTTCTTCAAATTTTGGTTTGAAAAAACATTTATTCCATGACTCAAAAATAAACAATCCCTTTTTTCTATAGGTTACTCCAACCAGCTGCGATATCCAACTGCACTTTCATCTTCTCTTGTTTTCGTGTTCTAAATTTCATTGATAAGGTGTGACACGACACAAACACAAAAACATTACCCATAAGCCATTTCGCAACGCGCTCTTCAGTAATTCTTTAACGAGTCGAGAGAATATACGCAGATGAAATATTTATCTCCTTTTAAAATATGAGGTTAAAAATACACACAATTTCATTCCTCCCAGGCTTTGACCTTGCTTTTTGTCCTGCTTGGAAGGCTTGCGTTATCTCGACTTGTTTTTGCTGTTTTTCCCTGCCCAGTCGCTGATTAGATAGTTACGCCAAACAAGGCGTTGCTCCGCTGAAAGCAGGTGACTGAGGAAGCCAGTTTGACCGATTATTTATTCATTTTGCATTTTAATTTGTATTTACTTAAACCGTTACGTTGGTGCTCGTGTGCTGATGTTTTCGGGAGGATCTTTTGATGTGATTCGTTTCTGTATCTTCTTTTAAGCTGCAGTGAATCGAGTCATTTCTTCACTACTGTCGTCCCCGCGTAATCGGGTAACGGATAAACGAATACCCCGCTTATACGAATAAAATATCTCGGAACCGATGCTATAACGTAATGTTAAAGATCCCTGCTTAATCGAATACCCCGTTTAATCGAATAATATTTCTTGGAACCGACTATTCGTTTAAGCGGGACCGAAAGTATTGTAAAAGAATGGCTTTTAGCAGGCGGATCCAGCATGTGTGTGTGTGTGTGTTAGAGAGAGAGAGGGTGTGGTCAAGGGGTCTTAAATCTACTAAAGTGGCCAAATATCGCTTGAAACTGCACTTATTGTGGAAAATTACGTCACAGAAGTCTTATTTTTTGGCATGTATTGCGCTTTGCCCCCCCCCCTCTCCTCAGGGGCGGATACAAGGGAGGGGCGATGGGGGCGATCGCCCCTCCCTTGAGGGACTCTTCTCCAGCAGTTTTTTGACTTTAAAGTTCAAAAAACGCAATTTTAAATGATCTTCGATGATACTATGAGGAGTGCTTAGGATTCGGGGCTCTGATCTGGAATTTTTTTGAAATTGAAGACCGAAACATTTGTAATAAACATGTGTCAACCAGGATATATGTGGTTAAAAAAAGGGGGTTAAGTAGGGAAAAAAAAACAATCGCCCCTCCCTTGGAACATTTCTGGATCCGCCCTTGCCCCTCCTCCCCCTATCCCCTCTTCGGAAATGCTTCCCGCCAAAACCAGAAGCTAGATCCGCCGTTGCCCCGCTTAGAATCGTAGTTAAATAAATTCTGAAAAAATAATTGAAAAAAGAAGTAGCAGTCACGCCGACGCCCACGTACATTACTGCATATTTCGTATGGTCAAGTTGTTGGAAATTTATACCTGGAATAAATTTAATTCATCACACCAGGCAGAGTTTTTTTCTTTTTCGGTTTCAAAAGCTATACATTATACAAAATAGAACAATGCATAAAAACTTATTAATAATTTCATAAGTTTCTTTCTTAACTGGGAATATTTGTATATGATTAATGTTAGGAATCAATTTGATGTTCCGACTAGAATCAAATTTGAACTAATTTGTTGTTTCCTCGCCATTATCATTCCTATGCATAAAGTGAGAAAATGATTCTTAAGAGAAACTGTTCAAAGGGCTTTATTTTATTGTCAATGCATTTCGTTTATATTTTTAGCATTCAAAACTTTTGTTTAGTTATTCTGATTTTCAGAATTATTCTACGGGGGGGGGGGGGGACTGAATAATTTTATTAATTGTTCACTAATTTTTTTAATTTCAATTTTGTTTTTGGATATTGTGATCGATCACTCTAAAGGGCATATTTATTATTTTACAAAGTCCATTGCATGCATCTATTTTGGTCGATAAAATATTTCAACTTTCTTACTCCTCTTCACTTTTGTTTATATTTCGAACTTCTCGAGCTGAAAATGACCCATTTAATAGTTTTTACTTTCAACCGAATTGCAAGAAGAAATTTTAACAAATGTTCCAAAAGCACTGTGTCGTTCAAATATAAAGTATCGAATTCGTCGAATTATTCAGACAAGAAAAAGCGTGTTTTCTTCCCCCACCGTTTTTAACATACTCTCCAAAAACATGATTTTATAAAACGGCGCTAATGGTTTTATTAAAGGATGGTTTCAACACGTATTGATGTAGTAATGATTCGGTTCTTCCATGTTTGATTTTATAAAGCAGCTGATTTTATAGTCCAGTAATATTATTAGTGGCGGTCACTTATAGTAGCATACCTTCCAAAACAAAGCACACTTAATCTGACCTAGTTAAAAAATGCGTACTTAGCAATAACTTATCGCTGTTTATAGATAACCCTTTTCCGTTCCAGATAACACGACTGTGACGTTTGCATTGAATTAATAGAACCACATAAAAACGATCAAGGAGCAATTGATTTTAGTTGACATTATATAATACCAATTAATAGTTTTAACTTGATAAAATACTTTCCCCGATAAAGGGAAGAAAGTGCATTTGTTTCTCCTAATTTATAAACACATCAATAATAGACTGTCCCAAAATTGTATGGTGAAAAAAAAATTTTGGAATTTGAACTGGCATACCATGCATTATTGTGACATTTGGTATAAATAACTATCTTGCAAAATTTTAAGCTATTTGAAGATTATTAAGTGACAGCTCAACACCATTAAATATTTAAAAAACCTAATTTATTGAGTAATTATTTTTTTTTCCAAAGTTTTATGAAATTTACTCAATACAAAATCATTTCTATCAATACTTTTCTTTTAACAATATGCAATAATTACAATCTCAAATACACTTTTTGCTAAAATTACTTTAAAAACAATTTTAAACACCAATGCTGCTTATTTTTCGTAATGTTCCAATGTTTGAAAAATGAGCCAATGTTGCTCGTCATTAATAAGTTGCAAATTTAAACCACTTGCTAATTTAATTGCTTTCTTAGCACAATCATTTACTAATTTCAATACAGACAGGCCCGTCATTAAGGGGGGGTTGGGGGGTCAATTGCCCCCCCCCCCCCCGACTTTGAGAACTCAATGTATTTACATTTAAGTGGGCATAGTTTTTGTTGTTTTCTGGTAAAATTGTATTGTGCTTTTATCCTTGCCTCCCCCCCGGAAAAACTTGAAATTACGGGTCTGAATGCAGACACTATTCCCTTAGCTTGATTGTATTTATTTCTTCCAGCCCAAGTACGAACATCAACTTACGAAAATTATTATCCAGTTTCATTACAGCTGAATCTAAATCCGTTCTTTCACAAAATATGATAATGTTATCCTGAAAAGATTAGTCTTTTAAGACCCTTTTTGGTTTTTGGACACTATAAAGCTTTTACTATGGCAGCTTTTTCCTTTGGAGGCACGCGATCTGTAAAAAAAGCTAATCATACCAAATCCTCACTCAGCTATCAAAGTTTTTAATGAGTGCTCTAAGAGCCACTTCACTATCAATTTCTGTGTATAGCTCTAGTATTTGTAGAAGATGTAAGTCATTATGAGGCACATTGCAGCTACTGGGGGTACTGAGCCACAATTTCGCATAGATTGTTGTTACGAACAGAATTCTTTTTAATGCTAAAATCTCATAAGATGCTAATTTGTATTCCTCGTGAAAACACAAATTCTTCAAGCAGTAAACTCCTTTTGCCATCCATCTTGCCCTGTCATAGGCACCTGGGAATTAACCATACAACCAGGAACATGATCTGCATCACCAATAGTATACAAATACAAATACAAAGACCAGCAACAACCTCTGGGCCCAACAGGGCTGGTCCTAGTCAAATTATAGACCCCAATGAAGATCAATGGCCCTCTTAAAGCCATCTACTCCATTGCTCCTTACCGCCTCTTCCGGTATACTATTCCAAATTCCCACTACTCTGCTAAAATAGTAATTTTTCCGAATTTCCAGGTTAGCCTGAGATTTAAACAGCTTATAACAATGATCCATTGTCCTGTTTTTCGTGCAAAAATTTAACCCTATAACATCTTTCATTTTGATAAATTTAAACAACTGAATCATATCCCCCCTGGTTCTCCTTTGCTCAAGACTATACATGTTAAGCATTCTAAGTCTGGAATCATAGTCTAAATTAGAAAATCCATTCACTAACCTTGTAGCCCTCCTTTGTACCCTTTGGTGTTAGTTTGAAAAACTCGAATCACTATAACAAAAGTGCTTGCTTTTGATTCAATGTCCAATCTTGATGCAGCCTCAATTGAAGACTCAAATAATATACTTTGTTGTTCTCCTGTTTTTGCTTTCTCTTCTTGATTTCTCTTATTACCTTTTCTTGTTTGTTGCTTTTCTTGCTAGTTTTTGAAATGTGTCAGTTTTCGCCTCCCATAAAATTCATCCTTTTCCCTACTTGGTCCTGAAGGAACTTCCAATCTTCAGGCATTTTAATGGCATATTCACTGTTTGCCTGCATAAGAAATATCAAACATTTTTTCTTCATTTCTTCATTGAACTCCTTTTCGATTTGTCATTGCCTCTTGGATGCCCTCATATGTTTTTTTAAATACATTTTGGCATATTTTTCATAGATCATTTTCAGTTTGGTCACAAAATTTGGTTTTTGTGTTGTCGGTAAGCATCTTTCTGATAATGTTAATTTCCTAATCTTTAAATCATGAAATAGCCGGCCCATTGCTTCACCATTTGTTGGTAATTGGTTGTTATTATGTATATCAAGAACTGAAACAAGTTGTTCTATCAGCTATATTACAGTGTGGATATGATATTGTGAAAACTATTATTGAATTCTCATACCACTTATTGGAAAATTAATATAAAGTTAATGTACTGTTATTTAACTATAGGAAATATTCATTAAAATTAAACTTACTTCTGAAAAATTTAGAAAATTAAAACTAAATCAAAAATGAATATAATGTAAGCTTTAGTTTTTATATAAAATGTTGACACACAATTTTAAAGTTAGAGCTACAGTAAGTCGAGAACAAAATAGCAGTGTTCCGTTTACCTAAAATGGCGATTAAAAATTACAGTTTCAGAGTTCTGAAAACACTGAAATTAACAATAACTGATAAAATTTAATATAGAAAACATTCTGCTTTAAACTATATTATGCTTAAAATGTACAAATTAATGAATAAACAATAAAAAAAAATCTTTAAATATTTGTTGCATCATGCATATTTTGTACCGAAAATAGGGCATAAAATTGATTTTGGGTGCTCATGAGAGGTCTGTTAATCTTGAAATATTTGGCTAAAATTTTTACCACACCTTTAAAATGGCATTTGGCACAACTTGAGTGGGTATGCACATTGATTTTTGAAAATTATTTTTTTTGGGACAGTCTAATCAATAACTTTGTTTCACATGTTTAAAGTATGACTAAGACCTTGTTCCGTGTATTGCAAGAGGGGAATGTAGGACAAAGTGAAATGATGAAATGTTTGTTCTGTTCGCCAACTTGGTAATACTTTGATTATGTAGTAACGCATGTGGTCTAGTCTTGTCAGGAAAAATTTATCTGAAAATTAAAGCGTGTGATTGTAAAGACACGTCTTGAAAATTGATATCCATGTTCTGGTATTTTGTTGTAAGTCGAACATTTTTGTTAAAAAAGTTCTTGTTGTTAATCGCAGGTGTGATTGTGAGTTCATAAAAAAAAATACCTGAAAGTTTTGAAGAGAAAATGTGTGTGTGTGTTTGGGGGGGGGGGGGCTTTTTTCAAAAAAAACAAGGCCCCTATTATGTAAGCACACCTAATTTTATAATTATAATTATACGTATTTAATAATAAATTGCCTTTCATAAACAAACAAGACACATTTCATACATTCGAATAGTTTCAAATAGTTTTTAGTCAAAAATTCGAAAAAAAAAAAAAAAAAAAAAAACACGAAGGTGGGAAGACAAAAGCATAATTAAAAATATTTTATTTCCGGTATTTTTGAACATGAAAATACCAGAATCGATCATGAAAATTTCGGAAATCCGGTAAAATACCGGAACACAATCACCTCTGTGAAAATGTCTTAAATATTTAATGAGGCATACTAATATTTGGTGGCAATATTTATTTTTTTCATTCTCAGTTTTTGTTTCCCATCGACCAAAAAAGAGCCAGGGTGCTACAGGATAAAATGACATTTTTTTAATCGAAGTTTTATGACAGAAAATGTATTTTTAAACTCTTTCGCACAACTATGAAAATACGTACAAATCCCCAAATATTTTTTTGACATTAATTAGATTCTTCAATGGTGAAATGCTTTTTCATGTTTAGTCTAAAAATTGTGCTTAAAACATTCAGATGTTCTCAAATCAGATTCTAAAGTTGACTCTGTGGCAAAACCAAATCTTACGTTTTAAAATTAATAATAATAAAAAGAACTGACAGGATTTCTTGTGATAAAAAAACAGATCATTTTTAACAAACAATTTGAGAAAATAAGAAATTTGTCATGTCCCTGGTTAAAATCGGAAGAATTTTATCGGAAGATGGAGTGACCCTTTTACCCTTGGCCGCTCACCTCAAGATGCAGGTGAAAAAAAAGAAAAGTAAAGAAACAGTATCATTCACGAACGTTTCAGAGAAAGAAGTTAAAAAGCGAGCGAGAGAGAAAGAAAGAAAAAAAACCGCTCAATTACTTTTGCGCAACATTGTTAAGATATGCTGGGAAGACTGCTGGGTGAAACCATTTTTCAGCTTGGGAGGGGAAGGTTTCGAATTCAGCTGCTGCACGAACAGACAGACGCTCCAACGCAGAGCGGCGAACTTTTTGCATCATGTTGCTCAGCAGGTTTAGCAGGTAACCGGGGGGAAGGGGGAGGGGGAGACAAAAAAAAATCCCTGCAACAGAATGAGAAAGAAGTAATAACAAAGTAATAAAACATGAAAAAAAAAAAAAAAAAGCTGAAGGAAAGGTCGGGGGAAAAATCGGGAAGGTGCAGCCAGCGAAATGATAACAGTAATATAAAGAGAGAGAAAAAAAAGAAAATAGGAAAAAACAAGTTACGGGCAATGGAGATAGGTTTCTAAACCGGTTTCGTCCAGAAGACGCGATTGATGAAGAATAAAAATAAATGATGCTGGATGGAAAATAAACAACATTAAAAAAAAAAAAAAAAAAGGAGTAAGTATGTTAAGTTACGAAGTCGGAAGTGAAGGAGAGTTATGTGCGTCTAGCTTTTAGGCTGTAATTATCTGCTTCGTGTTTTGTTGTTTAATTTTTTCGCTTCAGGAATGTTTTCCTCCCCTTTCTCGTTGCTCTTTTTCTTTTTTTGTAGAATGTTTACATTCTGATAAATGTAACACATTCCTGTTTATTATTGTCTCGCATGAGTTATTTATTAGTTTATTCATTGTGATTATTTTGATGTGTATTTTCAAGAAGCAATATGCTTTTTAAAATCACATCGAATGCATTATTCTAAGAGGTTGACCTGAATAGAGTAAAAAAAAAAGTAAATCATTTCGTGATATTTTGCAAGTTCCTAGCAACTATTTCCATATTGATTTTGGAATGCGACTCGTTTTTATTGCAGTATAGTTTTATGTGTAATCACGGAGATTGATTTAATGATTGTTTTTCATTCAGTGCCGTTTTTAAAAAGCTTTATTTTCTTTTTTGTAAAATAATCATGTTTGCGTTCATTAAGATAACAGAGTTTGTTTTTCACTCACTTTATTGTGTATTGTCTGCAATTGCGTGCGTGATTTGTCGTGAATTTTTCTTTAATTTTCATTCTTCAATCAGTTGCTGTTATACAGGGTGTCCACTCCAATCGTGGACCAATAGCTAATTTCTAAACCGTTAGAGATAAGCATATAGTTTATTTAGGAAAAAATCTCCAAATTACGAAAGGAATTTTGGGTCCATTCAATGTTTTTCAAAAAATCAAATTTTGAAAGAGTTACGAAATTTAAATTTTTATACAGCCCCCCAGTCCTATCAATCATATTTAGTAAAACATTCTTGACACTGTAACGTTTAAAACTAAAAAAAAATCACTCTTCTACGACAAAAATTGACCGAGTTATGACGTTTTGAAAAATCAAGATTTTGCATTGTTTCATGACGTCATCGAGAGATGGCTTTAGGGACCGTATGCGAAATCCTTCAAAATCTTGATTTTTCAAAACGTCATAACTCGGTCAATTTTTGTCGTAGAAGAGTGATTTTTTTTTAGTTTTAAACGTTACAGTGTCAAGAATGTTTTACTAAATATGATTGATAGGACTGGGGGGCTGTATAAAAATTTAAATTTCGTAACTCTTTCAAAATTTGATTTTTTGAAAAACATTGAATAGACCCAAATTCCTTTCGTAATTTGGAGATTTTTTCCTAAATAAACTATATGCTTATCTCTAACGGTTTAGAAATTAGCTATTGGTCCACGATTGGAGTGGACACCCTGTATAGATAATCTATTGTCATTGTCGTTTTTGTTGTATTTTCAAGGTAATGTCTGTTTGTCTGCGATTTTCAGATCAAAATATTGCACTTATGGCCATGAAATGTTGACATTTTGTAGTCCTAAACAGTCCCAAAATTGGTCATACTGTAATGTACTTGCCTAAATTCTTCGATCGTCAAACATTGAAATTTTATCTGGAATTTCTTTTTTCCTTTTCGGATATATCTGCACGTACGTTATTAAAAGTTTATATTGCACCTCAAGTTTCTTGGCATTACAGAAACACAATCCATGCACCACCAAGCTATGTGAATAAGCTGTTTGTTAATAACCTGTTTTAAGCTTCTTACTGGACAAATTGAGTTTTTTTTTTTTTTAGCTACGGTCATTGTCGAAAAAACTTATGACTGACATTGTTGTGTTCGAAATGTCTCTTCTGTTAGGCTTTAAAAAAGGGTTTTAATTGAAAAATATTTTGCTTTATTTTAAACAATCAATCGAAAAAATGTCTTCACGAGTGACATTTTTTCCGCTACCGGTTCCTTTCTTTATTTCTGCGTATCACGTGATTATAATAACACAAACATAACTACGCAGCGCAAGAAAATTTTTCGTTGCATGTTTTTTTTTGTGTAATTTTGACTTATCTTTATTGATATGAAGAAATGGCACAGTTTATCATTTTAGGTTTTTTTAGTTTGATTCTTATTTTTTATTTTGATCTCATTATTTAAATTTTTACAACTTTGGTACTAACTTCACTAACGTCAATTTATTTTCGTAGTTAATTAAAAACTGGCGACATTTCTTACTTCTTCGGTCAAGGATTTTGTTTCCAAGATGTTTGTCTACGGAACGACTAATAGTTTTTCCATCAAGAACGAATCCGGAAACCTAGTTTACCGAATCGAATAAACAAGAATTAAAAAGTTGTTGCCCAGAAGAGATGATTGGGCAATGCTACTGTTTGCCGCAGTTGACCCTTCCAGTTAAAATGTCGCAATCGTCAAGGCCGTATCGTGATTTCAATGTAAATGTTCTGCCATGATAGCGTTCTTGAATGATACAGATTGCAGCTGTGTCATACTTTGCTGAACTTTGGAAGCAGTCGTGCTCTCCATGGAATATTTCTCGAAAGAAAGCATTTGAATAATCGCGTATAGCAACCCCTCGTTAAACTGCTTCTCGTTATATCGCGCAGTTGGATTGTTGCGGTTTCCATTGTCTCCAAAAAGCTTAAAACACGTGCTCTAAGCTCGGAGCCACTGATGCAAAAAGTTCTCTTTCGCATTAAATGCCTGGTCTATTCTTTCGTACGGTTTCTATGGAAACGACGCAAAATTTCTAAACTTGATACGCCTCAGGGACGTCATTTCGAATTTTTCCAGGGGGTGGGGCAAAGGGTGCATACACAATGTAAAATTTACCAAAAAGTGGAAAAAACCACGCCCACTTATATGCCAATACATTAATTTCCTAAGCCAGGGGGGGGGGGGTTTGACCCCCCCCCCTGCCCCCCAAAATGACGGGCCTGATACGCCTATTTTAAAGTAACCGAGTATAAAAAAGTAGTAAGATATTTCCTTTTGTTGTATGATTATATCTTTACATAAAAAAATCTATTAAAATTATGTTAGTTATTTTTGTTGAGTGTCATTGCGTAACTTTTTTTAAAAATGGCGACCAAGAGTGCAAAAGTGGCAACTATATTTTGTGGCTTTGGTCGCCAGTGGCCACCATTCAGTTATTTTTGTTGAGTGTCACTTCGTAACTTTTTTTCAAAATGGCGACCAAAAGTGCAAAAGTGGCAACCATATTTTGTGGCTTTGGTCGCCAGTCGCCACCATTCGGAACTCAGTCTAGAGTATTACCCGAAGATTTTAAAGGGCACATGATTTTACGTTGTTCTCTAAACCCGCCACTGTTGCTTGATAGAAGTTTACTTTAAAGCTTCAGTTTGCAAAAAAAAAAAAAGCAACTCACCACGAGATTTCTCTGTAGACAATGCCACCATAAAAGTACAGGTGCAAAGCTTTTAACTCTCGAGTGTCATAAATTGCCCGTTCGCTTGGAATACTAGTCCTTTGTTCTGAGCTTTATGCATGTCTAATGTTGTGAATGACACATTGACCTTGAAGGCTGTCTTCGAGATTTTATTAAAAGCATGGATTCTATTTAGGTTTAGCCAGCGGGGAAAGTGGGGAATTATGAAATATTACTCGCATGACATGACAGTAAAGAAGCCTTTTGTCCGCAGAAATCGCGCGAAGAAATGAATATGCTAATGCGGTTTACGATTTCGAACTTTCTTGAGCTTTTCTTTTTATTGGGCTGAATCAGTGCAACGTTCCGCATAGGGACGTTTCTATTGGTTCTATAGTTAGATCCCTGTCTAGTGTATTGACATTTCATTTCACACCTCCAGGGTCCCCCGTACCTACCACAGCTTGGTGGTTTAACCGGGATAGGGCCGTGAAGGGCGCTCTCTTCTTAATTTTGAACCAGAACCTAGGGTCGGGCAAACACTAGGCCCAGCACCCCCAGAGGTATCGTTTCACTTGGAGGACTTTGTGACCACGACATTTTTAACGCCTCCCAGCCACCATTAATCAAGGCGGTGGATCTTTGATCGGCTGGGATCGAACCCGGGTCCCCCCGGACACGAGTCCGATGCCTTACCGATCGGGCCACCACGGCCCTCTAGTAGGGGTGCGACATCGAAGGCAAAACATCGATGTTTCAAGACATCGATGTTTCGAAATTAAGACATCGATGGTATTGATACATCGACCCAAAACATCGATGTTTTCGAACATCGATGTTTCAAAACATCGATCTTTTTTTATACAAAATACTTACATTTAAATATACAGTAATACAGTAATTCCCCAATACATTGCACCTCTTTATATCACTCAATTAGATTTATCTTTTGTCTCCTGAAAAACATAAACCGTATGATATCGATGTCAATTACAGAAAACTTTTTTAGTGAGAAGCAGTTGAAGATACTGCAACTGCTGATTAACTGTATAACTTTTATTTATCGCATATTTTTATGAAACTTTTTTTGTTGAAATGTAAAACACCGTTAACGAAAAAAATTTCTAAATCAGAACAAAAACAGCGATATTTAAAAATCGTTGACAGTAAATCATCGGTAGTAATTTAAAAAAAAAAACTATTTACATACGATAGATATTGCAACTGTTGAAGATGATTTTTTTTATTGCATATTTTTATTTCTTTTTGCTGAAGTGTAAAATAAACATCGAAAGAAAAAAAACATCGAACGAGAAGCAGTGATCATTAAAAGAAATCGATCTCAAAACATCGATGGTTACTATCAAAAATGTCTTCTAACGAGATTGATAGTGTAACGGCTGATTGACGATATAACTTTTGGCTCCATATCTTAATGATTTTTTCTTTTTTTTTTTTTTGCTGAAATATAAAACATTCGCATAAAGAATAATAATGAAATAAATAAAATTATAAAAAAAATGGCGAAAGAAAATTAGAAATATTTTAGAAACATCGAGAGAAAAACATCGATAATCATCATAGAAAATGTTTTCTAATGATATTTATACTGAAACTTCTGATTAAGGATGAAAACTTCTTAATACGTCTGCATATCGCATATTTTTATCAAACTTTTTTTGCTGGATTATAAAACATCGACATCGAAAAAGACATCGAGCCCAAAACATCGATGTTGGGAAAACATCGACCCTCAAACATCGATGGTAAAAACATCGATGTTTTAGCAAAAACATCGATGTTTCCAAAACATCGACATCGATGTCGCAGCCCTACCCTCTAGTGTATTGACAGTTTACCCTCTAGAGGCAGGGATAGTCGCAAGTCTTCGTGTGGATATATGTGAATCATCATATCGCTCGCTCATTGACTGCAATTGTGGCACAAGCCAAAAAAAAAATAAATTGCGTTTTTTTTTTAAACCAAGAACAGGTGAAAATACTGTCCTCCCCTCTTAATCGGGTAACAGATAAACAAATTCCCCGCTTATACGAATAACATATCTCGGAACCGATGCCATAGACGTAATGTTAAAGAGCCCCGCTTCATCGAATAATATTTCTTGGAACCAACAGTATTCGTTTAAGCGGGGCCGACAGTATGAAAATATACATCATTTTCAGCTGCAATCCTAGCACAATTTATAATTCAACGTTGGGCCGAAAGAAAACAGCAAACTAGAGGGGAAAAAAACATTTTTTACTGAACATTTAAGAAAAAATATTTTCAGTAATTGTACGTACTCCGTGTGGAACTATTATGCAGAAAAAAGAGAAAATTGAGTTGATTTCTTCCTTCTCCGCAGAGACTATATATATCACATCACGTCATCAGTAAAGAACTTGTTTTGCAACTTAATTTCGTTTTGTAATTAAATAATCTTCTGTAATATAAATGGCGTTCCTCTAACAGTAAGTGAGTTTAGTAGAAATAGACTTGATCCACTTTAGCTCTGAATGCCTCGTACTGGTAATGTCCGCATTCACCGGTGACCGTCTAATCTCGTTAAGACGACCTCCAAGGGACCTTCAAAATTAATTCGTCTTAACCTTAGTTCGTCTCGTCCGAAGAACAATACACTGCGGAACATAAGGCGTGGATCGCAAATGTCCTAACAGTCATTCGATGTGATCGTGTTCGAACTGACGAGATTCGACTCTAAATGTAATGAAGCAAATGTACCCACCAGCTAGGCCATGAAATCCTGAGAGACTGCAGTTTCGTCCACTTGTTCTGGACTCCTCAGTCAGGGATAGCCAACAACCGAGTTGGAGGCAGATGTCCTCTCATCGTAGCCAAAATAGCCTTCAAACTGGTGGATAAAATTAATTAACTTTTCCAGCGAACCGTGGCGCGGCTCAACTCAAAATTTGAAGGCAAAAGCCGGGTAATAAGCAATGAGTTGAGTTACCGCCCGATCCTGCGCATTCGTGCTTTTCAACTTTGAATATGTCATGACCGAGCTGTAGGTGTATTTACTTTAGTTTTGCCTTGGCCCTGGTCTTTGGGCGGTAACTCATTGCAATGTTTATAATTAATACATTTTCTTCAATTCTGCCATTTCATTTAGATTACGATTTTCATACTCATATAAATTGAGTTTAACCCATTAATGCCTAGTGTCCCTTTTCAGGGACGGTCAAAAAAAGGGTCTGAATTCCCCCAAAATGAACAGTTCAACCGAATAATAGTGTTCAATGAGTACCTTGGTATTGTTTCAATTCGTTAATAACAGATTGAAGCACATAACCATTGTAAAGTGTGTTCTGTAGCAGTTTAATAACCTTTATTAAAAATGACATCGTTCACAATCTCAAGAAAAAAAGCTAACTTTTCAAAGTTATTCCCAGCTTCCCAGTTTATGTAAATTGCTGATTTTATTTCTCCATAAAAAGTGTCTATTCAAATATTATATCGTAGGCAGAAAAATTTTTTAGGAAAAAGTATACACCCTCTGTGGTCTATCGTAAATATAATATCGTAATAATATAATAGAAAAAATATTTTTTTTATTATTTTTCCTGTCAAATAACACTATTTGTAATCAGAATACAAAATATCTTTAAAAAAAAAAAGTCAAGCATTAATGGGTTAAATTTTAAATGATTATAAACTGCCGCATATCCCTACACCATAGTGTTTTTTTTTTTTTCAATTATAATTTAATGAGTTTTAGGTGGTAAGTCAAAGATTAAGCGCACAAGTATTTTTGCTGAATTCAAATGATTTGCAATTTGATTTGCAACATTTTGCAATTTGGAATAGCAAAATGTTGAGTGCAGAGCAAAAAGAATGGGCATCACAAGTTAAATTTAACATCTACCAATTAATTTCATGCATCCACTGCCAAAAGCCCGTGTTTGAATTTGCAGGTGTAGTATACTATATCAACAAGTTTGTATTTGCTCACACAGCGACGTAATTTCAGTATTTTTCATTCTATTTGGGTCACGTGTCTGTGAATTTTGAAAGGAGAATTGGGTTGGGAGGGGAGGGAAGCTAACTCTGCACAACGCTGTTCTTAGACAGTTTAAACTTGAACTAAGACAAAGAAGTATCATGGTCACTTTTTTCGTCCGCTGCTCAAGCTCGATTTGTCATTCGAACCATTAAATTTGCTGCTCACATGACTTGCTCATTTTGAGCTCTTAACGACGGCTGTTGCCATCCGCCTTCAAAAAACGTCAAATGTCAACGGAGTTGAATTACCCCGGAGATTCGCGCCCTTTCATTGTTAGGAGGCTTGTGCATTGTCGCAGAAGTGTCCCCATTGTTCGCATTGTCCAGCGGAAAGATTTAGAGCTCCTTATACGCAGACAGCGTTTTTGTTTCGTGGAAGATTAGGAAAATAAACGCACATGTCTACTAACGATCAGGCTCGCTTGGTTACACTTTGTAAAGGACGAAATGACGCACGATTTAGCTGAAGAGCTCAGAAAAATATATCGTACTGGTACTTGGCTGTTCAAATTACTGTCCGCCAGTGAAATCCGCCCCTGTCGCTCGCGAACAGTTCCACTTAAAAAAAGGGTAGATGGCATAGGCGGACTTACGGGGGTTACACACCCCCAAAATTTTGCTTGAATTTTGAAAAAATAAATTAAGTATGTTCCATCAGGAAACAGTTTGGAAAATTAGATATATTTTTTCATAGCTGGCAACGATTTTTTAAAAAAAGGAAAAGGGTTAGCACCGTAGGGGTGGATAAGTTTCTTGTAAGATTTTTGTAGCAGCTGTATTTTCAGAGGATTAATCTTCAATCATTACGGATTATGTACAATTTCCAAAATTAAATACCAAAAAGTTTCAAAGGAGGGCCCTGGGACCGCTGTTTGTCCTGAGGAATACGCCCTCCCCCGAAACCCTGTGTTTTTGCACCCCCAGAACTCACAGCCTAAATCCGCCTGTGGTAGATGGGTTGTGGGAGTGATAACTTTCCGAAGTTTACATCCTTTTGACATGCTCAACAAAACGTATGTATTTGAAATCAGTATCGTTCTACATTGTTTGATACGGCTTAAAATGCTTCCTATTATTCTTCCCTTTATTGTTATCTTACCTATCAACCCTATTTTGGTAAGATCAGAGAAGACCTGACGCATGCGTAAATGCGAGGGAGGTTTTACCTAAGAAGTCGACTCAGAAGGATTAACCCATGATTTTTTAAGAAACTTTATTTTTTTGCACATTTTTCGAGAAAGTAATACTGCCGTGCTAGCGCAAAAGTAGTATCTGCAGACAATCTCAGAGATATTGCTGTTTTAAGTTTTGCCCCACCATGTATTTGATTCAGATGATAATTTTCCAAAATTTTTTTCAAAATATTTCTTGTTCTCAAATGACCGTACAACATTGTATTATGGGCCGACAGAGTGGTATAGTGGTTAAGACGCTGGCCTCTTACGCCCAAAAGCGCGGGTTCGATTCCGGCTCCAGTCAGTGGATTTTCATGATGCAGAAAATCAGAATGACAGCGCTCATGTCGTATTATTATGCGGCATGTAAAAGATCCCTCTAGTACTTGTTTTGCTTGTAGTATCTCGTGGAAAAATTTAATTCCTAGTGCAGTTTCGCATCGAATCGAGCCCAGGTGCCTCCACCTAGTGGGGAAACTGGGCGTCAGAAATACTTATGGCAATGGTTTCCCGCCGATGGTGGGGCCACATGAAAGAGTGAATGCCGCTTTGGGGAATGCACTAGGTCTGCAAATGGCAAGAAGCTAAACGCAGCCCCATTTGAAACAAACACATTGTATTATAGTAAAATACGTTGCAAAGAAGCACGTGGTGACAATGACTCAATTTTGTCGAAAAGTGCAGCTCGGAGGAATGCCCAATTTTGTTTCATTTTTGTAAAAATAAACTGATTTTTACAACTCTTGAAGAAAATAATTACGAATTTTCTACTAAGAGAACTTGGAAATGTGTGTTCAGATTTTCGGCGTTCTACTGCAATTCCGAACTTAGTGGCGAGTGTTCGGGAACGCTCTTCGGGTTTACTAATTCCAGGTGGTTTTACGAACCAAAGTACCGGATGAGTCGTACTCGGTGATGATTCGTACTCTGTCCTTGCCTTCTGTATTTGTCGTTTGCTTACAATATTCGACGTTTCACCAAAGCTACTTCCATTTTATTTTAAGAATTTCTCACTACAGCATTTCTTATATTTCTAACGTGTATCTATCACATCATGCATTCTTGAAGTATTTTTTTTTTTTTTTTAATTTTTAGCTATATTTGCGATTTAAGCTGTTTGCTATCCGTCCATTTTTTACGAACCGCCAGACTGCTTTCGAGGAAACGATAAACAAGCTGTAAATTAAAAGGAAAAAGGGGGAAAAAAGTCACGGGATGCATTGCATGTTTCTGCCTTAGCCCTGGCTTGGGGGGGGGGGGGCGGTTACTTACTGCTTTATAACAAAATGCACTATTAATTTTTGAGTGCATTGCACTATTTGAGTACACACAAACTAAAATTCAATTCAAAACCTTTGTCTTTCTTGAGATTATTTTCTTTGAGATGCATCATTATTGCCGCCTGTGAGCTATGGGGAGGAAAAATATCGACAACTATGCGAGTATTTTTCTACAGAGCTATTCAGTGACGTCTTGCTATTAATGTTTTCTTGCAAAAAAAGGTTCACGGGTGCTGCATTCGGAACGAGTTTGGAAGCAGGTGGTTGATTTAATGATCGTCTCTGGCTGCTAGCCTAATTTAGAGCTCAGCAGGAAGAACAAGTGCGCGTTGCCAGAGTTCCATTCTCTAACTATTATCTGCCACCTTCAAAAAAGCGCGTGTTTGGGGAAGCGCGAAAAGAAAGAAAGAAAGAGAAGGTAAAAAATGCGGAAAGAAAAAAGGAAAAAGAAAAGAGACTCATTTGTGCAAAGGGCAATGTCCTGTTAGTGGAACAGTGAAAGTTGCTGATCCGGAACAAGAGATAAAAAGTTTATGTCATTTTTGCTGTTTCTTCTTTTGGGAAGTTTCTAAACGGAAGTGTTTTCAATTATGCGCATTTGTTAAGCCAGGCGATCGCTAAATTGTACTCTCAGTAATTTAAAACTTTCTTTTCCCCGAAGTAAAATTTCTCTCTCTCTCTTTATTATCTTTCTTTTTTTGCTGTAGTTGGTGGTATCTTGTAGGTGGATAGGCTTTTTAATCGTTGCCAAAAATAAAAATGAACGATAGCAATTTTAAGTTCTATTTCATTTCAAGGGTGAACTTGAACAACTACAGATTTGTGGATTTTGGGTTTTCAACTTCTCAAATTTTATAGGTTTTCAAGCTTTTGTTAATCCAAGTTGTAAAAACGTTTTTTAAAGTTTTTTAATTTCACTTGTTTTCAAATTTTTAACACGCGGAGACGCGGAAGAAGTTGTCTGATCAATTTTCGGCGTGGATTTTTTTTTTTCGGAAATCTATATTTGAATTACCATACTCCCTTTTCAACGCAAGTCAATGTTTTTACGAAAGCATAAATTTTATAAACCTTTAAAACTATTGCTCTGAACTAAATCAAAGCTGACTCCATTTTGTTTTCTTTTAAATTAAAGCTCTGATTTTGTAACGTATTTTTGTGGTTTTCTCTTTTGAATTCAATTTTAATCTTTTGAATTCAGAACAATTCTTACTGTGTGCAGCATTTAATATACTTCGGCTCAGTGTATAGGTTATTTTGCTAAATCCGTACTTTCATTAATTCTGACCAGGGGCGGCAAATAAGGGGGGTAAGAGGGGGCGGTTGCACCCCCAAATATTTTTCTCAGAATGATAAAAAACAGATAAATTTAATTTATGTATATCACAAATCAGTGATCGCATGTAAAAGGAAATTAAAAATGTTTGTCAATTTTTACGAAAAGTTGATGAAACTGGCGATATTTTCTTCCAGAGATTTTTTTTTTAAGAGAAAGGAATCGGAAAAATGTGTTTTCTATAATTCTAACATAAGTACAGCGGGACAAGAAAGGAGTTGCATCTTTAGCTGTTTAGGAAATAGCGCAAGACACTGGATATAGATGAAAAACAAAATTATCTCTACTCCTCTTGTTCGTACTTCAAACACTGTAGATTAAAGCTTGACTAAAAAAAGTTAAAATTAATATCTAGCATAGACATTTTGTGGGATGTCTTATTATAAAATAATTTAAAACTCTAGTTGTTAAAATTTAAATTGTTTTAACAAATCTTTCATAATATTGAATTAATTTTAAGACCTCTTTCATTTCGCCAATATGTATTTTATTCTATATTGAGATATTCCATATTTAAGAATCTTGCCCCCTCAAAGGAAATGCTGAAATGCCGCCCCTGATTCTGACGACCTGTATCTATTTGTCTTCATTAATGAGGGTAGACTGCAATATTGAAAAGAAAAATAATTCTCTGTTTTTCACTGTCAAGTGGCTTCAAGATCTGGATATCCACTGCGACTTGAAGTAGTGCAACAACACGTAACGCTTTTACATCTCTTTCCTTTATTTCCCTCTTGCAAAATGGACAGTCCCGTCGGCTCCGCCTCCTCAGCTAAGTATCAAGTCGATTTTCTGGAAAATTTATTTGTTTACCAATTTACGCCACGCGTTGCTCCTCGAAGTACTGCGGGCGTTTCCGTCGGCGTTTCTTGAATTATAAAATGACAATGTGTAGTTATTTAAATGGATTATTTTTTTGTAATGGTTAGAATTTTAGTCTTGTAAAAGCAATTATTGTTGCAAAAACGAAGCTATCGGTCATTTCGTGAGTTAAAATTCGCAGATTTATTAAAAAGAAAAATTAATAAATTTTATAATTAAAGATTTTCGAAAATGAACCTCTGAAAAACAAATGTTTTGAAGCAGGGGTGCCCACAGGGGGGAATTATGGCGCAAGTTGCGCCATCAAAATTTTTGGGGGGGATTTCTTTTAAACTAATTTATTTATTTATTGAAATTATTCATTAATTTATTTTTTAATTTAAATTATTAACGGTTTTTTTAATAAAAATTATTCATTAATTTATTTTTTTGATTTAAATTACTTCTTTATTAATTATTTATTTATTTATTTTGTGTGTGTGTGCTTGGAATGTCTGGAAGGGAAAAAAGCGATTCTCTTCTGTGCATAATTAGCTCTTTTAAAAAAATAATATAGAAAAAAAAAATAGTTATAATTAAAAAATAATAATAATAATATTTAAAAAAAAATAAATACCGTTTTAAAAAATAAATGAACAATATTGAAAAAAATATATATTAAAAAAACATTAAAAAATAAATAAAATAAAAAAGAGGGGTAAAAATAAAAAGCACAAGAGGGTTGTGAAAAATTTGGGGGGGGGGGGATGGGCACCCCTGTTTTGAAGACCTTTAATTATGTTAGGAGATGTTTGAAACATTATTCCGGAAGTATTACGAAATTGAAGTTCTAAAAAGGCAATTTAAAATAAACTTGGTTATGGAAATGGAGTGGAACACGTTCGAGGAACCCCCCCCCCCCCCACCAAACACGCATATGTCATACAAGTAGAAAGATATAAGCAAAAAAAATCTCCCCTTCATGAACAATTTGTGGATCCGCCCTTGCTAGGTGACGGTAACGTAATTTTGGTTGGGCTGTAATATGGTTGTGTCCATCATGCTAATATTTTTCAAATTGAAGTCGCTGTTAACGAACATTTGGAAAAGTAAAATGTAGAAAGAATGTTAGAACTGCCTCCGAAACTCCAATTCAAATTGTTTCTGAAAATATTTAGTAATATTTTAAACATTTCCCTAGTGTCATGTAATGGCTACAATTTCAAGAACTAAACAATGTAATCAAAAAAGAAAAATCCCTTGACGTGTGACGAAGATTAATTACGAGTTTTTATTCCATTGCAGAAAAAAAGGAACTGTGTTAACTTTTTTTGCCTT
>JAXGGA010006209.1:0-71456 GCA_038373865.1 Uloborus plumipes
CGAACTTTTTCGAATATGGATATAAATTATAGCCTATGTGTTATTCTGATGTATAAGCTACATTATGGTAAAAGTTCCATTAAAATCCATTCAGTAGTTTTTGCGTGAAAGAGGAACAAACATCCATACATCCATACATCCATCCATACAAACTTTCGCATATATAATAGTAGTAAGATTCATTGTTAAAAAAAAAAAAAAAAAATTACAAAGAGCTTTTGCTCAAAATTAGAAAAGTTAGAAGAAAATGAAAACCTGATTCCAAACAATGCATTAAAAAGAAGCATTGTTTTCGCAGTTATTTCTATTAATTTCATTATTTCTTTTGTTTACATGTTTTATTCTCTTCATTTAAAAATAAAAAGAGATAAATGGCCGTTAGAGCTGTTACTATGATGAACAATCACTCGTTTGCAGTTATTAAAATGTTACTTTAAATATTTTTACAATCACACATTGGTGTATTTTCAACAACAAAAAAAACTAATAAACATGAAACAAATCAAAGCTACGTTTGATATCAATCACCAAATAATTTTAAAAATATAGCTATAACGATGGAATGTTTCCCAATTACTATAATTTGGTTGCAAAATCCTTCCTAATTTCTTTTTATATCAAAAAATAATATATTTATATTAAAAAAAACATGTATCAATTGATATCAATTATTAACGCTTTCCTTGCCTAGTCGCAAGAAAAGCAAAACTATCATAACTCCCAGAAGTGAAGAAGTATAAAATGTCCGTTGTAATTCTAGGTCATCCCAATATATTGCCTCATATCTTTCTGTTTCAACTTCTGTTCAGCGTCTATACTATTTACAGCGACAGAAATGTGTATGTGGCAGTTAAAGAACTGCCTGATCTATAACTTACGACTTTCTCGAGACTATAACAGCCACCTTTTATTTCACGTGGACATAGCACACCAGTTCTTCTTTTTTATTAGTTCCTTAGCTTAATATCTCTATCTCTATCTCTACTAATAATAAAGCTGAAGATGGTTCTGTCTGTCCTTCTTTCTGTCTGTCTGTTACGCGCGTAGCGCCAAAACCGTTCGGTCGATTTTCATGCCACTTGGCACAAAATTAGTTTGTAGCATGTAGTTTTGCACCTCGAAGCGATTTTTCGAAAATTCCATTTCGTTCTTTTTCTATTCGAATTCTTAGCGGAAATTCGATAAAATAGGGAAGAAATATTTCACACACATTTTCAAGTCTTATGTCATTCGAAAGCTTGGAATTTTCTGCACAAAATGAAGTTTTTTCGAAGTTTCTACGATCATCAGGAGAGCTGTAACAATTGTTTTTAGAATCCCGAAATTCAAGGCTTACCTTCAGTAAAGCAAGCCAAACGATTCTAAAATGGTTGAACTTTAGAATAAAATTTGTTTGAAAAGAGAGATAAAATGAATTATTTTATCAACGGAAATCAATTTTTCATGTTGTTACTATGGTTACGTGTTCATACTTATTTTTGTTTCTTTCTTTTTCCAGGGTTGCCAGCGTCTATCTTCGTAGGCTACGGCCAGACGTAGTATTTTTGATTCTACGGTAGTATTTTTTCGGCCCAAATAAGGAGCGTAGTATGTTTCTGGCAACCCTGTTTCCAATACACTAATGACTTAATTAAAAGATTTGGCGGATTTTTTTTTTTTTTTTTCATTTTCATAGATTTCGTATTTCAGCAACATTGATTTTGGCAACATTTGGAAACAGTAGTATTTTGTAATATTTTTTTTAGAGGAGGCGTAGTTTTTTTTTGTTCCAATTCTCTGGCAACCCTGTCTTTTTACCGGTGAAGCGGTGAAGATGCTTTGGGACCCTGCTTGGCGCGTTTTCAAAAAGTCAACTACGCCAAATAGCTAGGGTTACCACGCTTGGCGCGCCTATCGTTCATTTAGCGAGAAAAGGCACAGATTAACGAAATATCGTATCAATTGCGATATTGCATCGTTTTTTTAAAGTGTTTCATTTCGGAAAATGTATTGTTTTGTTTTTTAAGCTAGGAAAGAAAACTTTCTTCTTCTCTTAAACTTTGGTAAGATTTCTGTTGGTTCCTGTTATCAACAAAATTGTTCTTATTTTCTCTTTTGGCTTATTTTTGTCCATCTCCCTTGGGGTTGCATTCGAATGTTCCAAGGGGGTGTTTTACCCCATTTGTCGGGTAAATCAGTGTTTTCAATGCAAGGTGATATGAATTGGTTAACAAAAGTGATATGAATTGGCGTGACCACTTGGCGATATATCGCCAAGCTTTTGATCGCCAAGTATTTGACGCCAATTGGTGAAAAAAAATTTTTTTTTTTTTGATTTAGGTTCAATTTGGCGCTGTTGGCGATATTTTGCGAAAAATCCACTGAATGATGTTAAAATCGATGATATTTAGGAGATAAATCATTGTAAAACATTTTTTTGCATTGTTTCGTAGCAAACTAGGGATACAAATGTTTGAATTGTTATCTTGCTCACTCCAAGCACTATTTTAGCACTTAAGGCATCTACTAAGAAATTTACACGTAAAATTAAGTAGTGTGGGGTCCATATCAGATCTTTATATCACTTTGAAGGAATTATAGTTGAATAAAACTAAAATAGAGCATTTTTTCTGCTATATCAATTATTTTACAAATGAACTTTTAATTTTATACCACGGGCAAAGCCGTGCGGGTACCGCTAGTTTATATATAAAACTAGTAATATGTCTTGTATTTCATGGTGATGATCAGAGTTTCTTTTGCTTTTTTAATTAATGTTATTCTGTTTAAAACACCTCATCCTCTCTTCTACAAACATTACTTTAAAATGATTAAGATACATTGGTGGAATTAAAAACTCAAAACTTCGGATATTGTAGAAGCATTGTAATGTCATTAGTAATTTTGACAGTGTCGTGAATTGCGGAGAATGAAAACTCTCGAACTTGCTCGTTAAAAGGAACACGCAAGAAAAATGTATTTGTATCTCATCAAGTGTTTCGTATATTTTAGCTTGAATTCATCTATTCGAACTAGAAATCTGGAGCGTTACTGGTTTCTTAGAAGTGATACAAACTCAATCTGTCATTTAAAAATAGGGGAACACCAGGAAAACTGAATTCCAAAAATTTTCACAAGTCATAAACGTATAATTATGAACAAACAACTATGAACTTACCTTCTAAAACTGTCTGAAATAATCAGGACAAATAATGGTTCTACGTGACGCCAGTCATAGTAGAAAGTTTCATTAAAAACAATAAAACCAGGATTCTCATGATTTTGAAATCAGCCATCGTTCAATTTGTAATAACTGTTTAAATTCGTGATCTCCGCATTGTAATCTTGTTTTAAAGGAAGGAAAGCGTTTAAAGAAAATTACCTTTCCACACTTTAGAAAAAAGTGCAAGATTAAAGCGCAATAAAACAAGCTTGCTATTACGACCTTGCAACCTTTGTGAGGGTAAAATAATACAACTTGACTTAAAATAATACGTCTACGAAAGGATCAATGTAAAATATTGTTATTTCGTCTTCATCATATTGTTAAGCAATTCTAGAGTGCGTAAAAACCGAAAAGCAACGTCTAAAAGCACAAATAGGTCAAATTAAAATTGGCATTTTAATTTGACCAAATTAAAAATTGGTTGTCAATTTTAATTTGACCTATTTGTGCTTTTAGACGTTGTTTTTTGGTTTTTACTCATTTGCGCACAAAGTGAACTGTTTATTATTCTGGAGTGCATTTATACATGGAGTACCGAAAAAAAAAAGGCTTCAAATGAAAACAGTGCGCAACGCTCTCTGTGTGTATTTGAAAATTCTTTCTCTCCAAACACGAGATTTCTTTCAGATTCGGAAGTGCCATTTCCTATCTTGATCTTTGGGTCTTTCTTCACTGAAAGAAAGATGCATTTGTTGCTATGGCTACAGATGGTACGTGCAGAATAGCAATCACAAATGATGCATTTCGCATTTTTCTCCGCTCATTGTAATGTGCTATGTTTGTTTCTCTAGCACATTTATTTTTCCTTCGAACAGCTTTTTAAATCTGAAATTAATGTTTTATGAGCAAAGTCGAAATATTTTAATTCCGATGAAGCTTAGCCAGAGATTTTTTTCCCTTGAGTGACAAATTAAGTGCATTTACTGTTGTAGACGTTTTTATATTATCTTGTGTGTGCGCTTTATGTAAATGTCCTTGTTTTCATCATTCATGTTCGTTTCTTTTTCGTTCTTGAGACCTTTAGTATTAAAATATAAGAAGTCCATTTTTCTTCCATTTTGTAGCTGATGCAAATATATTATATCCTATGTCCACTGAACGAAACCAAAACATATTTTTCTGGTTTGAATTACATTCGGTGCACGAACATATTTATAAATTAGCTGTACCGTAAAGTCACGTTACTTGGACCCTAGGGGGTTACTTGAGCCCATTACATTAAAATGATAAAATCTAGGTTTTCTACTCACTGGTTGAATACTTGCACATAGTTCCTCGTTTCTGGGCTAGGTAGAAGCACTCTGCAGTCTCTAACGCTAGTACCAAACCCAGATTTTATCATTTTACTGTGGGCTCAAGTAACCCGACTTTACGGTACTTATAAATATAATTTAGATTGCTCTGGTTTTGGAGCGAATCGGCCTTTGCCAGAATTTTTTTTACTAAATTCATTTATTCAATTCATTTTTTTAATAAACTCCTGAGGTATCTCAATTAAAATACACAAACGAGATTATGCAGTTAAAAAGGTTACCAATTGGAATTGAATGAGTAATATATCATAATTGATATAACCAGGTACCAGCGGTTTTCGATCAGATTGACAGGGATTCCACTTCTGTTGCAGCGTACATGGTGTGGTGTTCCTGTTTAACCTGGAAGAGGTTTATTTTAGCAACTGTCCGTCCTAGATGTATACTTAACCCATTAATGCCTAGCGTCCCTTTTTAGGGACGGTCCAAAAAAGGGTCTGAATTTCCCCAAAATGAACATTTCAACCACATAATAGTGTTTAATCGGTACCTTGGTATTGTTTCAATTCGTTATTAACTGATTGTAGCACATAACCATTGTAAAGTGTGTTCTGTAGCAGTTTTAATATGATCTTTATCAAAAATGACACCGTTCACAATCTCAAGAAAAAAAGCTAAGTTTTCAAAGTTATTCCCAGTTTCCCAGTTTATGTTAATTGCTGATTTTATTTTTTCTTATAAAATGTCTTTTTAAATATTCTATCGTAGGCAGAAATTTTTTTTTAGTAAAACAAATATGTACCCTCTGGGGTCTATCGTAACTTTTACGGGACGATTTTTCTTTCCTTAATAAAAAAAAATATTTTTTAAATAATATTTTTTCTATTATTTTTCCTGTCCATTAAACACTGTTTGTAACCAGTATACAAAATATCTTTGGGAAAAAAATGTCAGGCATTAATGGGTTAAGCTTCTAAAATACTCATAATAAGGATCGTAGTTACTTTAATAAAAGTTAGAAGCGAAGAAGCAAACTTGGTTACAAAATACGAAATCTAACCTTTTATACTGATGTAGAGAAAAATACAACTTTAAGAAGGCACAAAAAAACAGGGAAACTGCAGACACGTGTTTCGGGGCTACAAGGAACCCCTTTTTCAATGCAAGAAGCGTGAGCTTTAGGATGAAGAATCATCCGATAAAAGCAACACGGAGGAACAAAAGACAATATAAATAGCAAAAACTGGATATTAACAAAACAAAAAAGACAATATTTAGAGCCGAAATTTATTACATGAAACCATTACGAACATCTTTTGTTCCTCCACGTTGCTTTTATCGGATGATTCTTCATCAAAATGCTCACACTTCTTGTATTGAAAAAGGGGTTCCTTGCAGCCCCGAAACACGTGTCTGCAGTATCCCTGCATGTTTGTGCCTTCTTAAAGTTGTATTTTTCTCTACATCAGCAGCACAAAGGTATTTGTAAACTTTTATACTAACCCTATTTCCATATAACTATGTTCGAGAAATAATATCCAGTGAAAAAAAAATCAACATTAAACAATTGACAGCAGTAAGACCAATATAGTCATCCATACATGAAACACAGCGTTTTGTGACAAATCTCATTTCACACTCGCAGTCAATAACACCTTTTAGGAGGGGGGGGGGCTTCGATTTATAGGTAGTTCGAGTTAAAGGAAGTTTCCTCAGCGTTCTCAAGAGTCTGAATACTTGATGAAAACGAGATAAAGAAATATTCGTGCTATAAAGCTTCGAGTTATCGAATCTCGACTGTAGTTAGTCTTCTTATTTCGATACCTCTTGTTCTTCTTAAAGGGCGATATCTTTCATTCTCATCTGCTACACGACCTCTTAAAAATTTTAACGATTATATCTCCCCACGTTTTGCTCGTAACTATTTCAAATTTTTTGTGTTTGAATTATTTTTAAATGGAGAAGATTTTCCTGAATATAAGTTAGAGGAGCTAGTATTTGTATAAAAAGTTATATTTCGTATTTTTCGTAATTTTTTTATTTTCTTGCTTCAAAATTTAACTATATTTATTCTACACCTTACTTTGAAAATATTTTCAACTTAAAGTATGCGTCTAGGTGAAGCGGTTGAGAAAAATAAGGTCGTGCAGGTTAAACGGGAACATGCTCTACAGAAAAAATTATGCATACTTTAAAAAAAACAAGAAAAAAATCAGACTAGCAAATTGTGTATTAAGCTAGCTTTTAAATTAAGCTCCACCACTTTTGCATAGGTTCTTAACATAATGAGCTAACCTAGTATTCATGCTTTGCGATTTTTTGTCATACACCGTCAATATAATTTTTCTCACTCGTAGAAGTATGTTCTGTGAATTTTTGGTTTTAAATTTGAGCCTCTAATTTTCAAAATTTTAATACTGTATTTCGCTTTAAAACGTTTCATTTCATTCTCCATGTATTGATACTTACCACAACCTGTATCTGTATCACATGTGCTAAGGTCTGTACAATTTCAAAGGAAACTGAATAAAAGCAGGTGATTGGTTTTCATCAAAAACATCTTCAAAGTATTCCATTTTAAATGAATGGAATGTGACATTTTAATCACTACTTATTAATTAGCTAGGAAAAGTTTCAAACACTTTAAACAAAAGGTAACTGCGTTATTGTCACTTAGAATTTTTAATGCAGTCGAGAAACAATTGAAGTAATCCTTTCCAAGGCTGCGGTGCCTAATTAAAGTATTTGAAATTAAATACTTCAGTAAAATTAGTTTCTCAATCTTTTAGCCTAATCTGATTAGTTTCTTTGTCTGTGCTTGGCTCCCGAAATATGTTACCTTAATTAAATGATTCATTTACGTATTGTAGAGTTTCATCTACTTTAAAGATCTTCAAATTAAGATTTTATTTTTTCTCTGAGACCTCAACTTGGAATTGTACTAATTACGAAGTGACAAAGTCAAGTTGTATTGATGTAGATAAATTTGTGAATAAAAAGTGGGTTAATAGTTTATTTAATATTTCGTACAACATGTAACATAAATATGTAAAGTTTTAGGCTAGATTTCATTTTTCAATCTGCTAAGAACTCACAAATCTATACTTAAAAACTTAAAAAAGATACATTTAGTTAAACTTCGTATTTTGTAGTATACCTGTTCAGAAACATAAGTTACATGAAAGGAATTTTCATGAAGTGTATATTTATTGTTATTATTATTTAATTTCATTATTTATTTATTTATTTATTTATTTATTTATTTTTTTTCAGAAATGTGATCAACCTTTTTTCCAAATTCTTTCATAGCAGACTAATGGAAAATGGCAAATGGAAAATTTTGCAATTTTGAAAATGGTTTATCAAACCTTACGGTTGACTTCACGCAACATGTCTTCTGCCAAGTAGTAAGTGCTTTCAATTGCTGGAATTACACGTAATGTCTTTCCTTAGAGGGGACTTATGCAATCTCAGTTACATATCGCACACCGATAATGAAAGGGATACTGGGACATTTTTTTTAGTCTGTGGCTATATGACAGTTTTAAAAAGAGTTTCAACATTAAAATAAAGAAACTGTTGTTTGTTTTATATATCCACATAATATAAAGATATTTCCAACATCTCGGGGCAGCATTTCAAGTCAAAATCGTTGCAACCGGCAGCAAATAAACCATTCTTAAAAAAGAGTTGAGCCATTTGGTTTTTATGACACAGGAAGTACCTAAAAATACTTCATTCTCCCCGAAAAACGTATTTTATTTTCCTGAAATAATCTCCTTCAAGATAAGTTTTTGTATGTGTCAAGAGACTTAGTTCTTTTATTGTTTAAGAAGTTGCTCGAGATGAGCCTTGAAAAATGGCTAAATTAGAATCACTTCTATCTCTTATTATAATTAACGGAGAGGAATGGAACAAAGGTCTTTTTTTTAAGAAAAAATAAAAATTATTTCTAACGATACTTAACACAAGGGTGTAGAGAGACTTTTTTGCCCCCTAATTTGGTGAAGTATATGAAATTTATGTTAAAAAAAATAATTTAAAAAAAACTAATTTGAAAATAAAAAAAATGGCTCCGAAGTGTAGATCTACGGGCTCGACCTAATTTTGTACCAAGTTTCAAGTCTGTAGGTGCTATGGGGCCACCTGGAAGCAGGCCAGCCACAAACATCCTTTCACAATGTGTTTGATCTTACTTTGTTTAATATATAGAGATACAATCTACTTCCTGCATTTCTCCGATCATAGATCATTTTTTTTCTAACTTTACTTTCCCAAAACCTTTGTTTTCATGCAGTTAATGCGTCTTAAATGTATGCTTAATGTAATGAAATTATCTGACATTTGATTGCTTTTAAAATTAATACGGAGTTTAGAGAGAGTAAAAGTGCAGAATTTTTGCAAATCGTACTGTTCATTGTTTTTTTCTTTTAACATGTCTGCAGTAAAAACCTCAAAAATGTAAAACGGCATTATTGGTGATAAATTAAACTATGCAAATATAAAACGTAATTAGATTTTTTTTCCATTTTACTTAAATAAGATTTTCTAGAAACCTCCTACCTGTTTTCTCTTCACGCAATTTATCCTCACATGAAAGTACTTTTTGTTGAGAAACGATTACTCGAATAAAATATAAATCATTTGGCGTTCAGGAAGGCTTTAAGCATTGCAACTTCCTGAATTTATTTCAATTTATTTGTGTCGTTGGCATAGTACCAGATTTCATAAATATTTGCTCTTAACCAGTTATAATTTAGTAAAACAATCTTCTTCTTCTTCTTCTTCAAAAAAAAGAAGTTGTCCATGTTTCATGTAGTGCATTACACAATGACATTATTAGACATATAGTAACAATAAATTATGCAACTGTTTTGAGAAAAAAATATCTTGTTTTATTACGCCTGGCATATATTTAACAGTTATAAATATCTCTATTTGAGAGTTAAAGCTCTCATTGTTATAAAAACAAAACATCAACCATGTTTTATGTTTATAGCCATGATGCAGATGAGCAAGGATTGTTTTTACTGAGTTTAAGGTTTTTCTGCTGTGCTTATTTGTATTACTATCATTAATAGGTTCATGGGGTCTCTCTCTATTCTGGGTTGATCTTTGAAAGCCTAACCAAACTTGCTGGCAGCCGAAGGGGTGTTGATGAGACAGCTAAACATTTGGGGACTTTGGGCGGGAATTTGTGTAACTTCTTTGTTCGGCAGTTGAGATTTTCCTTCTACTAAAGTGCTTATTTCATAGTCTGGTAAATACCGATACTATTGTAAGATTACTATTTACTGCTGGATTGGAATATTTAAAATCATTGTTGATAAGCCTACTGAATTTACGTCAGTGAGATATGTCTAGGAGTAATTTCTGGATTCCTTGGAAAGTATATCAGCTTTATCACTAGTAATAAGACGTGGGTTGTAAGGTGCAGGATGCGATGCGTTTCCTAATCAGTTGAATATTTTAACCCATTAAGGGCCGAGCCCTTATTTTCTTTAATATAATGAAAAAACACTATGACTGGGTTTAATTGTCAACCCCAACAGATTTGTCAGCCAATTTATTTTATTATTATTTTTTTTTTTTTTTTTTCATTCATTTCTTTCGCTGGGGTTGGTGTCCCCATTTGACACCACTTCCCACCCAGTGCAGGGAAAAATAGGTTTATGCTTGCAAAATGAACTTATATCATTTAGGAAAGCATAATTGAATACCTTAGGCAAAATAAAGAAAATTGGGTGACTGTTTTAATTCCAGTAAAAATTCCGAATATTTTCAAAAAAAAAAAACACTTTTTAGGGTTGAGTTGACATGAATGTAAAGTTTACAAATACCTTTGTTCTATTGATGTAAGGAAAATTACAACGTTAAGAAGGCACAAATAAGCAGGGATTTTGCAGACACGTGTTTCGGTGTTACAAGGAACGCCTTTTCCAATGCAAAAAAAAAAAAGAGCTTATGGATGCACAGACATCCGACAAAAGCATCTGACAGACATCCGATATTTGTCGGATGTCTGTGCATGCATAAGCTCTTTTTTTTTGCATTGAAAAAAGGCGTTCCTTGTAACGCCGAAACACGTGTCTACAGTATCCCTGCTTATTTGTGCCTCTCTGACATGAATCTGTAAAGTGTAAGAGCTTCTTTTGGAATTTCAAGTGGCTCGAGGTTGGAAGTTGATGACTTTTCTGCTTTGCTGACCCTGCTGCATGGTTGATGATATTTTAATCCCAGTGTTTTTGCTGCACGCTTTCAAAATTCTGATGGAAATGTGGTTTTTCTGTGTGCTATCTATCCTAATGGTGAATTTAATTGTGGATACATTCCTGTTACTTTTAAATGGGGTTTGCAATCATCTTCAGCTTTGATCTTATTTGTGAAAGAGAACGCTGCGGTAAAGTTCTTGGAGGTCCTTTACTGAATCAAGTATATCAAAACTGTTCTTAAAACACGATTGTAAAAAAATTGGACATAGGGCATTTTATCTCCCATTTACAGCTGCGTTAAACTAACAGTTTCCTCCTAATGTAATCCGTAATATGATTCTTAGAAGATAATATATTACAGGCGCAAAAACGAACACAATGTACATTATATTTTTCAATTTGTGTCTTTAAGCTTGTTTCGTCATGTATTGTGTTAAACAAATATTATCATTTACTTCTCAGTATTATTTCTTTCAAGTAACATAAAAACAATTTTCTGTTAAATTAAAAAACTTTGATCATATTTAAAATTGCACAAATATAAATAAGAATGCGCTTCATAATAACAAGAAACCCTTTTTTTAAGGGAAAAAACGTGCATATGATGTAAAAGTTATTTCACAAAAACTTATGTTAACGTTTTTTTAAAAAAATGATCATAAAATATTTTTTAATTTTAGTAAAAAGAATAATTCTTTATATAAGCAAAATTTTAATTGTAATTTAAAGTTAATTATGTGAATCATTATGTTTGCTCTTTGTCTGGCAGTCCAAATTAGAATTATTCGATGAAAAATACAAAATTAAAAAGCTTGAAAACATAATCTCAAATTAGTAACTTAAACTCTTGAATTTTTTATCAATGAGAATGAGACTAAGTATAATAAAAGATTAGTAGCTAATAAAAACATAATTTATACCTGATATTACCAAGGGAAAAGATACATCAGAATCATACTAATCAGCAACAAAATGAAAAGTACGTGTAGAAACAGGCATGAAAATTTAAATAGGGGCTTAATATAATGGCTATATTTTTTCACTGGATTTGTTGAAAAAATAAATAATTCGTAATAAAAATAATGTAAATGTGATAAAATTAATATCGTACAAGCAAGCAGCGTTAGAAATCGACAATGACAATTTTGCTTGCTCAGGTCTGTGGTTTTACCATTGTTGCGCTCAAAAAGTTGATTATTTTCTGTTTTTGGGGACATAAGTAAAACAGACACCTTAGTAAGCTAAAGTAATTAGATGGAAAAATAAATAAGAAAATGGGTAATAAAATTTCTGTGAGTTTTGAAAAGCTTAAGCCAACAGGTAATTGTAGATGAAGTGTGAAAAAAATGATTGGGATCATAAATAAAATCTCTCTCTCTTTCTCAAAAAAAAAGGGGAAATAAATTCTTAAAACATAGATTACTTTTTTAAAACTTTTGATGTGAATGAAGGAACAAAAATTACATTATAACTTCTAAAATAAAAAGTTTAAACGTTACATGTACCTTAAATCCAAGGATTTGTATTTTTACTGCTGGAATTTTATGATTTTTATATGTTATGATAAGTTTGAAATAAAAATTTAAAAAAAATATGGTCATGTTTGTACAAGGAACATTTTTATTCAAAAATTCTTTTGAAAACATAATTCAAAAATTAATTTTTTGTCAAAAAATCCTAAAAACAAAAATACGGAGAAAGTATTTTAAACTTTCAATAAACTTTGCTTTTATGCTGAAAGCATTTTAAAGTACTAAAATCATTTCAGCTCAATCTCCGACTTAAAACGTGTATGATATGTAGCAGTTTATCGAAAAATCATTTGTTACCACTCTGGTTGTTCCTAACATTTGGAATATATTGCGTGACTCCTAGAATGAAGCACTCAACTTCGGAACATTTTTCTGGAAAATTCGTTCGTTTTTCCCCTTTTAAACTGTTGCTTTGCTTCTTCTTTGCAACCGCACCCAATCATTATGTCCGACGTAAAAGTCGGACTTATTTTATGGTACTTATTCGTTCACCCTAAAGCAATATCGCGATTACATGGAAAAATGGTCCAAAATGGGACATTCTGATGGTTTGATGAACAATTCAGAAACTAACTGACTCTATTTGAAAATGTATTTTTTATAAAATTGTAAATGAAAGTTTTTTTTTCTTTTATTTAAAATAAATAAATACACAATTTTTATTTTCTTTAGTTGCATACAAGTTTATACGAATATTTCTCTCAGTTCAACCTGACTAGTTTTATACAGGGTGTTTCAGAATTCGACGGCAAAAATTTAAGGAGAGATACTACACACCAGGACAAATAATATGACATAAAAAGGGGGGTCAAAAATGATTTCCGACGGAGATAGGGGCGGTTAAAGTTTAGGGTCAAAAATTTCAAAAATTTATAAAACACGGAAAAATTGATCGATTTTTTCGCCGTTTTCTTTAAAACTATTCTTAATAAATGTTCTTTCTTGAAAAAAATTGATGAAGATTAATTTCAAAAATTGTCGACAGAGGACGCTTTAGACTTTGGAGCTAAAAACAGCTACTTTTTACCGGTTTTTTTGTATTTTCGTAACAGATTCCGAAAGTTTAAACTCAAACTTAAATTTTGAGCCCAAAATATCAACTTATTTTGGGTATTAAGTAGCGAAAAACTCGGACCAAACGTAAAAAATCGTGTTTTTCTGGTTTGAAACTTGCCGTTTCATGCAAAAAAAAAAAAAAAAAAAAACAACAATTTTTTTTTTTTTTTTTGAAAAAAAATTGTGTATTTTTTTTTTAAGTTTCGAAAGTGTGCATCTGATTTTATTTTCGTATTATTAGTGTCGCCAGATAATTTTATTATTTTTTTTTACACGAAACGGCAAGTTTCAAACCAGAAAAACAATATTTTTTACGTTTGGTTCGAGTTTTTCGCTACTTAATACCCGAAATAAGTTGCTATTTTGTGCTCAAAATTTAAGTTTGAGTTTAAGCTTTCGGAATCTGTTACGAAAATACAAAAAAAAACTGGTAAAAAGTAGTTGTTTTTATCTCCAAAGTCTAAAGCGCCCTCTGTCGACAATTTTTGAAATAAATCTTCATAATTTTTTTTTTTGAGAAAGAACATCTATTAGGAATATTTTTAGTGAAAACGGCGAAAGAATCGATCAATTTTTCCGTGTTTTATAAGTTTTTGAAATTTTTGACCCTAAACTTTAACCGCCCCTATCTCCGTCGGAAATCATGTATGACATATTATTTTATGTCATATTATTTGTCCTGATGCGTAGTATCTCCCCTTAAATTTTTGCCGTCGAATTCTGAAAAACCCTGTATTGGCAGTACATATTAGTTAATCTGAATTTTTGTTAAATATATGTTTTGCGCTTATATTTTACATATATTCTGTGATGAATTCTGGCATTGTATGCTCTTTATTATAATTATTATTAATAATTATAAAGGGCGTTTAAGTCATTTTTCGGGGAACGCCTGTTTTCTATGTTTCTCTTTTTAACTTTTACCGAAGATAAAATAATGTAAATTCTAAAATATTTATTCTCGTGAGAATGATTTTGAATGCAGAAAATCGTGAGAAAAAACTCATCACATTAAGCTTGACATCGGCTAGATCAACCTCTTCTTATTTGCTATTTCAAAATAATCCAGTAAAGAACGGATCAGGTGACTTACGACACAAATATAATATTCTACACTACAAAGTTCATTCATGAACGATATCTCCTCATTTAAGTAGAAATTATTCCTTTTTGGAGGCAAAATTGCACTTAAACAAACATAATGTAACATGCTATAGATTCATTAATTTAATGCATGAAATGTACGCAAAAGTTTCAGAACAGCGTGTATTATTTATCAATGAAAAATGTGTGTTACTCGTACTTTGGCGAAAACACACGATTTAAAAAGTTCAGTAATTGAGCAATTTTTCGTAAATTCAAAACCTATTAAAACGAAGATTGTTCGCAAACAATAATTGTTTTGCAAACATCATCGAACAAAGATAAACTTGTTTAGTTGTTAAAGGCTTTTATAAAACTCAAAAATCAAAAAGGTGCGTCATTTCTTTCATGACATGGTTCCACACTTATAAACTCCGTTTAAATTTGGAACTATAAGAAAAAAAAAATAGTGAAGAGTTTGGTGAAAACACATTAGAAACTAAAAAAATGTATCTGGATCAAAACTTCATACAGCTAGACCATATCATGTTTTTACAGCTTCTTCCCAAGATGTAACTGACAACAAACCTACAGAGACACGTACTAGACACATAAGGGAAAAAAACCTATCTTTAAGAAAAAAAAGTCTGAAAAAACTAGAAAACATTTATTTTTAACTCTCATTAATGCTATTATAGTTTAGCTGATTAGTAGAACCCTGCAGAAACAAAATTTTGAATTTCTTTGATAACTATCTTTTAACAAAAGAAAAAAAAGAAAAAAAAAAAACATTTAAAATGAATTGCAGCAAAATTTGGATTTTGAGTTTTTCAAGTTATGACGGTAGCATACTGACCGTTTTATTTATATTAGATAAATATTCGTTAATCGTTAAAATATATTTAATACCCAGCAGTCCCCAAAAATAAAACAGTGGATCAATTTATTTGCTAAAACTTAGTTCTAATAAATGAGTAATTTACCTCCAACTCACATTCAAGAAATAAAGGAAATATTTTGACCACTTCATTATTTTAACTGTTGCATCCAGCAACCACACCCTTGTACTAAATCTCCTGATTCCGTGACTAACGATTCTCTCCTGCGGCTAATTTCCTTTTCTCGTATTTTAGAAGTTTGACTCCCAGATATAGTTCTAAAATAGGCTCGGAGACGATTGGAAATTTTGTATCTGGAAACTTAATGAAAATGTGCGCATATTTTATGTGTAAAATTCGTTTTTTCCTTGTAGAGGACAGTAATGCATTACATGGATCTATAAATATCAGTAATACATCAAGAACGTGACTTCTTTGCATTTCTGACGAATCAAAAAGATAAAATTTACACGGAACGATTTTTGTTAAGTTTGTATTAAAAGGTCCCGTTGTAAAACTAATGTGTACTGACTTTATTATACTAAAACAGCTTGAGGGTTTAGCTTTTTATTTTGTTTCACCCCTGTCTCGTAGAATATTAATTCAGAATATCGCAGATATTATTTCGCATCTAAACAGTAAAAACATATATGGGCGATTTTCATCATATGCTTACATTACAAAATTTTTAAGTAATTTTTTTAACTTGCTATTTTTTTTTAGAAACACTAACAGATATTTAGTCACATACTTTAGGTGTGTGAAAAAGTAAGTGGTTGTACACTTTGATGAATAATTAAGTATTCAAATGCTGTAGTAAAACTTTAAGTTGCAAGAAAAATTGTCGTCCGTTACCATACAAAATACCAATATAAATTCTCACATTTGAACTGTCATAGCGCCTAGAACCAATTTAATATGAAACTACTTGCTTCCTTGAAGCTTAAACCGATGTTCGTAATTGTTAAAATATTGATTAAAAACTGTATGGTAACGGATTTGACAGTAACGGACTTGATAATTTTAACCAAAATGTCAAATTATGGCTAGGTTGTCGAATTTAAAAATTGAACAACAATATGCATTTTCTTAGAGTTGTATAATAAACAATATTTAGGTGTAAAAGTTGAGAAAAAGTAAAAATTAATACTCTGAAATCTTTGGTAACGGACTTGACAAAGAATAAAAATACGCACCTGGAAGAAATTTTGTGCGAAACGCCACAGCAATACTTCTCTACTCAGGGAAACAAAATCGTACAAAATAGTTACGTCACTAATTTTTCAAGTTAACTGAATACGTGTTACCATTTTTTGACTTCAATAAATACCTTGTTTAGCTAAAATAATCTTAGGGTAACGGACTTGACAAGAACTTCCCGACAAAATATATTCATGCATTTCTTATTGAAATAAAATTACAATAGTCAAAATGATTTTGAATACCATATATTAATAGTCAATATATAAAAATAATATGTTGCGTTTACTTTTTTTGACCATTAAGTATAGGAAAAAAATAGTTGAATTTGCGAAAATTGGAAATGGACAAGCGTTTTTGCCTTGATTCTCATTTTCAAAGACTTATATAAAAATAAAAATTTCAATAATTTGTTGAGTGATAGAATTTTTTCGGGGGTATTTCTCGCAGAAAATAATTGTTCGCATTGAATTTAAAATATAAGTTATGCTTCAAAATCGTCTTTTTAACCTCCGGACAGCAAGTGTAAGCAAATTTTGAAAATGACCCATATGCTATTTAAATCAAAGTACGCTGTTCTCAACAAATGTGTCATAAATAAAGCGAATATTAATTTAGCTAAGACATTTTTTAATTTTATATCTGCAGTTTGGAAACATTGGGTACCTGATTTGATAGTCGTTTTAAGCTGTTTTTTTGCAATTGGTAGCCTTTCCCTCTTTTCTTTATTCTTTTTCATTTACTGTTATTGATTGAAAGTGTCAAAAAATGATTGCTACAACACATACCAAGTTAATGTCGGTTGATGTAACTAATGAAAATGTTATGATAAAGAAAAAAAAACTATTAAGCTTAACTCGCGAGAGCTCGCGCCATGTTTTGTCACACGAGTGCTCGCGCGGGGTCGAAAACGACCCCAATGTGTTTTTCATTATTTATTTTCCTTTTTTTCTTGACTTCTTTTTGTTATTTTATTCATTTATGTTTTTTCACTAACAGAGACTTCTACAATGATTAGTTTTTGATTCGAAAGGCATAAAGAAAGTGTTTTATGAACTATTACGAAAATGCTCCAGCTCTCAAACACATCAGTAACATTTTTTTGGCGTTTCCCTTTGGTACAGGAAGAAAAATACTTATATTTCGAACTGGAGTACAAACATTAGCTCTAAATTTATTTCTTTGCCAGTTTCTTTACCTCTTCCAATAAAGATGTCATCTGTATCAGGATTGTCAGAATTTTGCTAAAAGAAAATTTGCTTTCACTGTCATAATCACCAAAGTTTTCTTCATTGCTAAACCTTAATCGTCTGAAATGACACATATTCATCACTTTCTTCATCGTCTAGTAATTAGCTAAAATGCTTCAACCCTTGCTCATTATGGAGTCGGCATCTTTTCTTTGTTATAAGTAGTGCAAAAGCAATTGAAAAATATGAATTTTGCTTGGACAGAACTACATAATCATTGTGAACGACAAGCTTGAAAACTGAAAATCATGGCTAGAAGAAGGATTGCTGACAATTACTTCCTTTTCACAAAATGTTTCGAAATTCTTTGAATGGAATCGACTCCAAACACCTGTTACGTTCCGAGAACTTTACTGACGTCAATACTCGCGTGCGGTCGTAAAAGAAACCAATCGCAAGAATCCCCTAGTTTACAAGAATTAAAAGGATTTAAGAAAATTCCAACCACACCTTCCTATCAATAAAGGACACAATGGCAGGTACCCAAAAATGGTTTCCTTATCTGTCCACGGAATTCCAAGAAATGGAAACAAAAATGGCTGGGGTCGTTTCCGACCTCGCGCGAGCTCTCGCTTGTTAAACAATTTGAAGACTCAATTTATTCATAAAGCTTAATTACAAATCAAAATGTCCGTTAAGTATAAATGCGTTTTGAAGAATATACTTAAAAAAGCATTTTTTTTTTTAGAAAATAGACAAAAATTGTTCAAATTAGTGATTCCAAATATTTTTCTGGAATTTTCTTTTAAAACTCGATATTTGTCAGAAAAGAACACCAATATATGAATGTATTTGAAAGTAGTACTTTTATTCGTGAAGTAATCATCAAGCAGTAAATTATTTATACAGTGATAAGTTCAATTGTAATATTACATAACCAACACTGTTCCCAAATTATTATTATTGTTGTTATTAAAATTATTATTATAATTATAATTATTTTTTGTCTGCTTTAGTTTAAACAGTACCCTAAACCAGAAAAAATTTAAATACGAAACGCAATCCAATTGGATGTATTTAAATATATTTAATATCAGTAAAACTTATCATAGATATAATTGTAAAGAAAAATAATTTATAATTATCGATCCTAAATATGAAGAAATACTAAATTATATCTGATATGTTGATATATATACTGAGAAAGTCACGATTTGTATACAAATGAATGCTTGATAAATTCGTATAATAATACGAAGTAACTTAAAATATTAGTCGGATATCTACAATCTTTAAAGCAGCATTCCGAAATAGCTTCCAAATAGTAACTTTATATTTGTTGGAATTTTGTAAATTGATTTTCTTAGTTTTGCAAATTTGAATTCAAAAATAAATATTTGACGACTGAGTAAATGGCCTGTCCATCAGAGTGCAGAGCTGGGACTTTAAATTTTGTTTTTAAAATTCGAATATGTAAAAAATATTAAAGTTAAAAGGAATTTTTAAAAAGTACACTGAACGAGTGCAACAAATGGTATGGACTATGGTAGCCATACAGTTAAAAAATGTCACCAACAAGAAAATCCTTTGTTTTCAGTAGTCAAAAATCTATTCCATTGCTTTGTATTTTCAATTACACCATACCTCCCTAGATTTCTCTGCACCTTAAAGGTACATAAAGTGTATGCTGCCAGCTGACGTTTAGCCATCAAGTTTTACAGGCTTAATTGTTACTTTTATGTTCAAAAACGCGACAAATGTTTTCTTCTAAACAAAAATGTAGATCGTTCTGAATTTCTACAATTAAACACCTTTTACACATAGACACATATCCGTAAATGAGCAGCTTTAATAGGTTTGATTAAATAGTACATATCCGTTGTACCGTACGTCCGATAGTTTTATACGTATTCTTTGTTCTGCAATTCCGATAGCTCAATCAATTCAACGAAATAATAGTGACAGATGCTCTATAGATACGGATCACACATTATTAGTACCAATATGCAGTTTGTCGACTGGTAGCAAAATCCTTGTACACATTTTTAAAAATGATACAAGCAAATAGCTGTGAGAAGTGAGCCATTGCAATTAAAAATGCTACAAAAAGTTTTGATAAGAAAAATAAATTATCAGCAACCACAAAAAAAATTACATAATTTTTAAACGATTGTACAACTTTAAGCATTTTAGAAAAATATTTTTTAATCCTTTTTCTTTTTTGAACATTTGCTAAAATAAACGAAAGAAGTATATTCGAAACTATTAAGAGTTACATGAATGTACTCGTTCTTTTTTCATTAACTACTACCAAACCCAAATAAGTCATTAGTTAGCTTAAATTGCAACTGATGTGTGCCACAACCAAGTAGTAAAAAAGCTCCCATTTCTTCTTGAATAAGTTTTTTGACCCTATCCATTAATATTTTTTTGCTTCTGAAATTGCCCTTTGCCCATAACGGCAGTCTGTCCATTAGTGGGTAGGATTTATTTTCTGATACCGAAATACAACTACGGGTGTCCAAATATAGTACATAGAAATTATATCTATACTCAATCACGCAGGAGTATATTTACCCACAATCGTTATTGTACTTATGTAGATAAACATGTATAATACATCTCTCTCTATAAATACACTATATAATTATTTCACTCTCACTAAAAGAGCCACTTCAGATCGTATTAGATGAAACATTCAAAATGAAAATCGTCAAAAAGAACCGTATTCACCTATATTGAACTAGCAACTTTATTGAATGATCCACTTTATTAAATCAAAACTGTTTAGAAAAAACGTGATTCATGTATGTGGCGGACACTATAATTAATAACAATAATAATACTTTTTATTGTTCTTATTATTAAAAGCATTATTAAGATCATACTTTTTTAGAACTCATGACTACGTTCACATCACCATGCCATAGCTACTACAGTAAAGAACACGTTTAAAGCTGTACGAAGATACTATTTCAATCACTGTACCCTGGCTACAACTCACACAAAGACACCCCCACTCCCTTCAAATACGCGTGATTCCAATGCCACACCCTGTATTTGAAATACGTTCTGTTTCTTCTTGTCTTGTAGGACAAAATCATTAAATATGTTTCTTTGATTAGAAAGCTTTAATTTTCTTCGTTGGTGGCAGTGCTAAGATTTAAACATTTTTTTAATGAAAAAACAACGTTTTAAAGTACTTTGTATATTTTGTTTTCGTAAACATATTCATAGAAAAAAAAATCATACTTTTATCTCGAAAATGGTTTTGAAAAGTTCTTGAAACGCAATCTTTCTCCCGTGAAGTAATTTGACAGTTCCATTATGCTTATTGGATCCCACTACGCCCTACGGATTAAAAGGAAGAAATGCCAAAAAGGAATCGAATGTAACCGAATTTCTTACAAGGATCTTTACTTTTATGTCACCCAATTATCAAAATAACGGCGACATGGAACGTTAACAGCTGTGACCTCGTCTGCGTCTGGGGATCTCTTGAATTACTTTTTCGCTATCTTTTAATCTATCCGAACACTCTTTTTGTCTCCTAATGCTTTGGTATTTCTTAAGGGAGAAAAATAGGACATCCAATAAACAGAAGTTGACGCTCGAAAAGGCAATTCTATTCGCCAAAGATCTTTTAACTAGTGTCATTTTTTGGGCATAACAACTGAACGGTAGAAAAGTATAGATTTTATTTTATTGGATAAGGTATAATTTAGATTGTCTGCTGAATGCATATATTTGTTCTCAAATATAGTAATATGTTTTTATAGAAATATCGACTGTGCTACGTTTTGTAAAACCAGAGTTATATCCCTTCTAGTGGTCTGGAATAAATTGAAATTGGTCTGTTTTGGTACTGTTTTATTTTTTCTCTCTCTCGCTCTCAATCCTTTAGACGCTTTTTTATTGCATACTTTGGTGATGGGTCGGTGAGCAGGAAAAACTCTTTTTCTTTTTTCTTTTTTTGTAGAAAAAATGACATATAATAATCATAAAGATGGTTTTGTTAATTAGGTTAATATATATTTTAAGAATCAATCCAAGCAAGCGTAGTATAGTGGATTTTTAGCTTGTGAATTTTACAAGCAATTTTAGTCACCCCTCTTCAAAAAAAAAATAGTAACTATACTTCTAACTAATAATAAAATTCGCAAATAATTTTAAATAATGAACCTGAGTACATATGGCAGATTTAATTTCTTAAATCTTTGAACATACTTCAGCTTTTTCGTGCTTATCTCCATCCCCGTCATCAATAAAAACAATTCCTACTCCACCCTCTTTTTTTTTAAATTAACTTGATAATTTTCCTTGCATCTGTTTTTTTCCTGCAGATAAAACAAAATTGAATAATGTTTATTAGAATATGGTGCTATTTCTTGTCCAGTGAGTTCACCAGATGCTGAAAAATAATATGAGTGATATTGGGAATTAAAATTCAGTCATTTTAAAATTATAGTTTTTCACTCAAGAAGTTACTTAAAAGCTCTTAATGTTTCAGTCTTTTGATATTCATTTTCAATCATAAATTTTACCTTATCCATACTACCGCATCATGATGTCTTAATACATATACTATAACAATGTAATTTTAATAATGTTAGGTAAGATAATTAAATATGACCTAAATTTAAATATAACAAACTTAAAAGAAGGGGTAAAATTACTGATGAGGGAGGATAGGAATGGATTAGCGAGGAGAGTAAGGTGTATTACCTCAGATGGAGGATGGTAATAAAGATGTTGGTAAACAATGTCTCACCTCATGTAAAAAATAGCAAGTTTTTCATATGAATAAAATGATTTTTAGTCGTAGTCAAGCTTTGTTAGTGTATCGCAAAGGCAAGAAGAAAATTTAGCCAACGGAAATGACTTGTTCGCTATTGATTACATGCAAATGAACTGTTTTCTGAGGACTTTGTTTTCACTAGCTGGTTTGAACTTTCCTCCTAAGCACAAAGACTGCCATTCGAAGCCTTCCTTAACCAATAAAAAACCTTCAGAAGTAGCATTTATATATATATATATATATATATATATATATATATATATATATATATATATATATATATATATATATATATATATATTGAAACAGGCAATCAAAACGAAAAGACGAAAACCAAAAACACAAAAGCGAACCAAAGCGCAGCATTTCATCAGGGGGAAGACCGCACTTTGGCCCGAAAAGGGGGTTTTTCGGGCCAAAGTGCGGTCTTCCCCCTGATGAAATGCTGCGCTTTGGTTCGCTTTTGTGTTTTTGGTTTTCGTCTTTTCGTTTTGATTGCCTGTTTCAATATTAATGTGCTGTTTTGTTTCTAGCGGCTTTGCGCTGACAGTTCAGCACAGGCTTTGTTGTTCATGTATTTTTAAGTCTTTTGGGATTTTAATTCCCCCCCCCTTTTTAATTATATGTATTTCTGTATTCTGTATTTATTTATATATATATATATATATATATATATATATATATATATATATATATATATATTTTTTTTTTTTTTTTTCAGTAGGGCTTGAATTTGCTGGTTAATACAAATATTAAAATAGTTTTGGTTTCTATGTTTCTAGATAATTATTGTTCATCTGGTTACTACTATTACACCTCTTATTTTGTTTAAAAAAAAAAAAATACAGCGTCCATCCCTTGGCATTCGTTTACATTTTGATGTCTTGAATTCAAATTATGTTTCTCGTAATCATGAATTGCGATAGAACCCCACTCGTTGTATTTATTAATTCTGAAAATGGAATGGAGGAGAAATTTGCTCACGTCTTTTTATGACTGCTGATTTTCTAGATTATATAATATGAAGCATATTCTAAAAAATGGCGATTTAAATAAGATAGTTAAGATGTGATTTATTATTGTTAATTTGAGCTCGAACTCCCTTTAAAAAAATTAACTTACTGCGGATATCATCATGACACTTTTATTTCTTAATTGGGATGAATTTGTAACCTAGACCTTTTGTAATTAGATGAAAATTTTCTTTTTAAGTTCCTCCTTATTTGTGCTTTTCCTGAAAAAAAAAAAAAAACTTAATATAACACAGAAAGACCAGTTTTGAATGTAAAAATCTACTTGAGGACTTGAATGAGTGTAGCGAGCAAACTATTTGCAGCTATGACGAAGAAAAATAGTCTCTATATAAATATTAAAATCAAGGAGCTAGACATCTTTTCATCTTCGTGGTAATCTGAAAAAACAGAATATAAAAAACGGTCAAGTCAAGATAAAAGGGAATTCGTTGATTGCTTTAAAAAATGGTAATGGTGATATTTATTAAACTCTAAACAAGCATATCTTATCACAGCCGAAAATCATGCACTGTGAAAATTCTTATGAAGTAATCTGATACACAATTAACCTTGTATCTAGTTTTCTTATCTTAACATATCATAAAAGGAAAAAAAAAATGTGTCATGTTACTTTTTTAAGCGAAAGTTCTTAAGCTACTTAATGGAAAAAAGACAATTTGAAAAATATGTTCACGACAGGTAAAACATGCAGATTAATTACTGTTTTCAAAGACATTTTAAGCAGCGACTTATGGAGAAAAACAGCTCCTAACTTTTAAAACTTGCAAACTCGAAAGTTAAACAAAAAAGCTTACGAAGGTATTTATCTTTAGAGAAGAATACACAAGAAAATAAATAACTACTTTAAAAAAAAAACATCAAAGACCGCTGACATCACGTGTTCTTTATTGTCTTTTATAAAATGACATGAAAGGAAAAAACAAAAGGACATTGGGTAAATAATGAATATAAAATACGAGACTAATCATGAAGTAATTTCGTATATACTTTAAAGAGTGAATATTGTTAACGATAGTTTTGTTTAGGGCTTATTTGATCAAAATGAGCATTGAGCATGCAAACTTTTTTGTTTTAAGAAGAGTGCATCAAAACCGCGCCTGTATGCTTTTAAGTCATATTAAGAGATATTTAGATGTATTTTTAGGATAAAAAGTAGTCAGCATGTTTCCTTATACATTTAAAAACCTGCTGAGTTTTTAAGTATGAATACATGGGGCACACCTAACCTGGCAGCATCGTGGAGACTACGCACATACTAATCACAACAATACGACGCTGCCGGGTTGGGTTTGATCTAACCATAGACAATTATTTTATCATTAACTTTCTTGTCAACTTTTAGAGATATTTCCTGGATAGAAAGTAGTAAGCAATTTTCCTTACGTATTTTAAAACCTGCTGCGTATCATATGTATTTACGCTTAAGTTGGCGTGGTTTTTGTTGTTTTCTGATGAAACCTACATTAGATTTGCACCCTATGACCCACTCTCTCCTAGAAAAATTTTAAATAGGTGATAAGTCTTGGGTCATTTCAGTTTTTAGGAGAATTATGCAAAGCATTAAAACGGATGATTTACTGTGTATATTTTTAATTTTATATCAGTTTTTTTTTTTTTGTTTAATACTATAGCTTTTGCATTAAAAAATGGTACTTAGTTTTCTGCGTGGATTCAAATGATCGTTAATGTGCCTCCAAGTTTTTACAAATTGTTTCGAGGACAGCAAAGTGTACTCTTTATGCTATTAGAAATAAAGTAAATTATTTTTTATTAAAAAGTATTCACTTTCAAAAGTTTCTTTTTTTTTCCTTTTTTTCTCAACTTGAGGGCTCTTGCGTACTTTAAAAAAAAACCATTCTTTAAAATTAGTTTTCCCGATATTAGAGAATGCCAATGCACAAGTGCAATTTCCCTCGCTATTAGAACTTAATAATTTAAAAAAAATGCTTTTCACCCCTCCCTAATGCGTTTGTATTGAGACTACATTGGAACCCAGTGGCAGCGCTTCTTGGCCAAAGAACTCTGTTCAAATCCCATGTAGTCTACATTCGACTATGCATTTTATTCCTTCAGTGGGTAGATAAACTGAGTACCAACTGCGTTTGGAAACTAAATCCTAGTGGTTCTGCTTTCAACTCACAAATATTTACAATAGAGGGGGCAACAATTCCTTAACATCCAGCAAATAAAGAAATATCATTTAACACAGTACACTTAACACTACACCACACATTTACATCCAGAAAATACGCGAGATCACAGCTCTAACCCCCCCCCCCCCCCCCACACGCTCCGGAAAACTCGAAGGTTTTCCTTGAGGAAAACCTCATTATAGGGGGTCTCTACACGCTCCGGAAAATCTGAAGGCCGGACTTGAGGATTTCCTCGAGTATTTCTTTAAGTCCCAAGGCGCTGCGAGAATATACGAAGGCTAGTCTCTGGAAGAGAACCTCCTACTCATCCACGCAGTACGATCCACCTTGAGGAAATCCTCAGAGGAATTAATTCCTTGAGGAAAACCTTAATAGAGAGGGGTCCGCAGGAATAACTCAACAGAATTCATCATACACACATGGAGGATTTCCTCGAAGAACTCCTTCCGGTTTTTCAGAGCGTGTGCGGGCCCTTAGCAGGCAACAAAGCTAAGCATATCCCCAGCAGTGAAAAAACTAGTAGTTCCATTCAAGAATGTTCATACTCTTTCGTTTATTTCATAGGTGAGATACATTCAAATTTACAGTGACCACCCATTCAGGAGCAGATACTAATTAAAGGTCAAGGTCAGAATGTCGCTTAGATTGGCAACATTAAGTTACTTCTCGCCAAATGAGTCGCCAAAAAGGATACTTACTCGGCTATCTCTTAAAGTTCTCCCCAATCCAATCCACACAATGTTAAATGATGAATGACACGCCAATTAAAAGTTAGTTGAAAAAACAATCACAAGTTTCTGGGGGAATTAAAGGCATTCACTCCAAATTTAGCATGATTATAAAAAATTAGGAGCAAAAGTACTTAGTTTAAAAATACGCCTCGTACAATTATTATATGTTGCAACTAGTTTTAACATTTTCACGAACTGTATTAGTCTAAATAATTTGAAAATAAACTTTTTTTTCCCAGCTCTTCTGTTTAGTTCCTAATATTTTAGAAACACTATAACTCAAATACAATGTTGAAAAATATAACATTTAAAATATATTTTCCTTACACGGCCTAAGCTGTAAAACATTCTGACATTCACTTATTTTGAAATACACTCGTGCCCACTGAATGGAATAGCCAATTTGTCACGAAAAAGTATTCTACTAAGCGGGATATTCTATTATCCGGAATCCCATGAACACGATGTTTCAAGTAGCATTTCAACTAAGAAAACATTAAAAATTGCCTTATCCAAGGATATATTTATCAACAAATATCTAATGATTAACTTTTATCACGTTAAAATTTAGAAATTGGATAAAAAATGACCTTATTTTATTGTAAAATATATATATTTTCAGCAACTTCTCTGTAAATGCACGAAGTCAGTAACTTGATTTTCTAGTTTGTAAAACAAGTGCATTGGGCTTCGTTTCCAAGAAACGTCTTATAATATTACAATCGTTATTAACTTTAGCACGCGAAGATCGATGTCTCATTTTTTTTGCAAGTTGTAACTTCGTAAACTTATTAGCACTTGCATATTTTATAAAATTCACTTTTTCTTTTGAAGAAGATTCGTTTGTTTAGAAGACTGCTTTATAAAGAGACAAGCAGATCAGAAGCAAAATTGGAGAATGATTTCAGAACAGCAAGAGACCCCCGTTGCGCTTCTCGGAGGAGCTTTGTCACAGCCTGGTCATCTTCCCTGATCCTTTCTACCTGTTGATTTTCACATTTCTCTCTTATTCTCGAATTTCTCCTCTGGGTCCCTTAAAGGTGCAGCTTATTTGAGACTTTTTGTTCATTCTTGGAATAGGGAAATGTAGCAAAAGGAACAATACACTCAGCGGGGGCGACAAAAAGTATCGAACACTAGCGGACATTCCCTTCAAATGCTGGAAATCACCATTTTCTGCCCCAACGAAGTGACAAAAACAACTTTGGAAGCTGACCATATGCTTCACGTTCATTATTGTTCTTTACAGGAGTAGAAATCTGAATGGAATCGGTTGGCAGTGGGAAAATATCGACAAGAGAATGACTAAAAATTATTCTTTTAACCGGGATTGCATCAACAAATGTGTAACTTTCACCGGAAAATATAACACAGAAATGATTTACTACGGTTCGGTGCATTGGAAATGTATACATTAAGCGGGATATTCTATTAACCGATATTCGATTGAGCAAGTTCGACTGTATAGAGAAAAATGTAACCTACCCTATGTCGAAATACTTTTTGATAGGAAATTAATTTTAATACATTATTAAAACTTATGTTTTTAATATCAGTTAATAGTAACTGTGTTTCCCAGTTATAATTACTTTCTAATAGTTTAAACTCGGAGAAAGCTTTATAAAACTTGTATAGTTAAATATATTGTGAAAGAAGTTGAAATAATATGCTTAAGAACATCCAAATAAAGAGTTTGCAACCAATTAAGGCTTTATAGCCATTTTTTTTTATTTGTCGAAATTTTTCCAAAGATTTACAATGAACGATTCATTTACATTCTTCAGGCGGTTCCTTTGACAACGATTTATTGAATTTCTGCTCTGAATAAATGGCTAGAAGCATTTAATTACCCTAATGCAATTAAAATTTATTCCCAGGATTCGTTAAGTTCTTCTTCCGGTAAATGCTATATTATGCCATAAAATGATGTTGTCAATGACTTTGTCAGTGATTCTTTGAATAATTAGACACAGTTTTAAAGACACTAATAATTTGCGATACTCATTACTGCAGATGTGGTAATAATGAAAAGGAATATTAATATCCTGAGTTTTGTTTAATGAATGTCCTGCTTTGATGTTTAAATTATTGCTTGGATTTGAAGAAAGGCAAATGTAGGCCAATTCTATATTTCTAGTCCAATTTCTCAATTTTTTATAAGTTGCGAATATGTTTTCTAAGAGTAAGGATACTAAATTTTTGTTACATCTGCACTTCAGAGGCAAAGGAAACAGACGCAAATTAAAGTTACCTTGTACATGAGATCAATTTTTGCCCTATGCCATGATCAGTATTACTGGAATGTCATTAATGGGTTTAGAAATTGTAAATTTGTTCATCAAAACCTCAGTGTTTTATCTGTGCTTAGAGTATAATTTGTTCAGTAAGATGGTGCCTAAAGCCCGATATTGGCAAAGAATACAAATTGTGAATTTTCGTCTCCCAAATTCAGATCTGCAAAATAATTTGTAATAAGTGTCTGCAATTAATAGCTAAAACAGTAGGCTTTCAACTAGCGTTATAAAGCAACAACAAAGCTATTAAAAGCAAATTAACATATATTTTCATAAGCCAACTCTCTTATTTACTCAAAGAATTTAACATGGATGAATGTTTGGACCGCTGAACGCCTTGCTTGTTTTTAGTACTACTCTTTCCCAAAGTTGTTCAATTCGAGAACCAATTTCTACAAATAGGGTATTAAAATCATGGTTGGTGATTATTGCTAAGATTTTTAATCGCTGGCAACATAAAGGCATCTATAAAACAAAAACAATGGCTTTTTTACAGAATACTCATATTAATTTGATTTGTTGCAACAAATTTGCATTATATTTGCTACAATTGCAACGTTCTAGGAAATAAACACATGGTGTAATATTGGTTTTAGTTCTATGATTTAGTATTTGCAGGGAATTCTTCAAAACGACTTTGATAAATGTGTCACAGCGTTTCGTGTGTTATTATTATTATTTATTTTTTTTTTTTTTTTTGGTTTAAATCATAAAAATAAGTTTTCACAAATTTCCATGTTTGTGCTGCAGAAGGAAAGAAAACTAAAGTAATAAGAAAACACATCATATATAGTTTTAAAATAGCACACCAGTACTTGATTTAGACATTTATCTTAATGTTTCAAAGATAAATGTCTTTTTTTTTTTTTTTTTCACTTTATAACAATTCAAAATTGTTCAGTTTAAAAATAAAAATAAATTAAAAAAAGGATTTTTTTTTGTTTTTAATGTTGTCGTCAAGTTTTTGTGATGTTTGTATTATGATACTGTTTGTTTCGACGGCAATTAACATAAGTTCATGAAACATTGAAATGATCAATGACAAATGAAATGCGATTAAGAAACTGAACTTCATAATTTTCACAGTCGGAACAAAAATCCATTCAAAGAAGTCTAAAGATATCGACGTTGGTAAAGTTGTTGGCAAGGTTGGCGAATTCGACTTTTCTTGCTTATTTTCTCTACTAATAATAAGACTAAAGGTGGGTCTGTCTTTCTGTCTGTCTGTCTGTACTCGTATAGCGGCAAAACCGTTCGATCAATTTTCATAAAATATGGCTCAAATTTGGCATAAAATTTGGCTTAGTTTGTAGCGTGGGTGTGGGCACTACGAAGTGCTTTTTCAAAAATTTTATTTCATTCTTTTTTTATTCTAATTCTTTGCTCATTTTTCATACAAATAGAATAAAATGGGGTAGAAATATTTCATTCACATTTTCAAGTCTTGTTATTCGAAAGCTTGGAACTTCCTGCTAAAAATGATGTCAGTTCGAAGGTTCTACGAGCATTAGAAGAGCTGTAATATTTTTTTATAGAATCCAGGAATTCAAAGCTTGCCTTGAGTAATGGGGTGAGCAGAAAAAACATTTTTTTTTTTAATTTTGAAGTTGTAATAGTGCGGAAAAGTTACGAACTATGAAGACAAAAAGAAGGGAAAAAAATTTCGAAATCGGTTGATATCTTCCGTTCGCGCATGGGACCTAAACCCAAGTAGCATCAAGTCATCGGATTTTGCTCGGTCGATCATCGAACTTCTCGTAAACTCATCCCGTAATGCATGATGACATCGTTCCGATCAGTATCCGAGCACTGTTTTCGATGAGCTAGTTTTCATCGGAAAGCGATATCCTTCCGATCAAGTTTCCCGATGAAAATAAGCCGAGCTATATTCCATCGGAAAACGATATCCTTCCGATCAAGTTTCCCGATGAAATTCATCGGCACGGGACTGCTCTGCTCGTAAATTGCTCCAAATCTCATCGTACTTCGAGCAAAACTCATCGGATTTGTTGCTTGGATTCTGTTTGGCCGATGAGACATATTGGATCCTCGGCCGATGAGAATTTCATCAGATTTCAATGAATGACCGATCATCGGACTATGAGATGATGCTGTTAGGGAAGTTTGACAAAAAATGAAAAACATTCATTTTTTGAGATTTTTTCAAAAATTTTTGAGTTGGATGTTTTCGTAACGTAATAGCACGAAAAAAAAGCTAATTGGGAAGACTAAAAGAATGAAAAAAAAATATCGAAATCGATTGATATCTTCCGGTCGCGCATACTGCATAAAATTTAACAAGATATGAAAAAAACTTCATTTTGCGATTAAAAAAATAATAATAATTAGATGTTTTTATAATGTTTTCGTGCCGAAAAGTCAACCAAGCCGTCTACTACCGAGGACATCATTGGGTGCTGTACTCAAGGAAGCTTCAATTCAAGGCACTTAAAATTAATAATGGTGTCTTTGCCAGTAGGGAGTTTGATGACAGTTCTTTGGAGTGCCAAAAGTGCGGCAGCCAAATATTTGTCTTGTTGTTAGAGTATTTGTCTTGTTATTACGTAACTTTTTTCAATTAATCACCGAGTCCACACACAGCATAAAACTACATCATTACAGACGATTACAAGATTTCAAAATGAAAACAGCTAGATTGAACTAAATAACAGTACACTGCGATTACTACATAGAAACGCAGACTGAAAAAGCAATATAGCCAGACAACTGACGTGGTTCTAGAAAGGCGGCGATGGAGTGGAATAGAGCCGTAGGGACAGGCAAGTGACGTTACCTGGATTGCTGCCCGACGTCTGCGCATGAAAGTTTCAAGGCTTTTCGCAACTGTAAAACATCGACTGAACCTGGTAGTTTGTTTTTCTATTTTATTGTCAGTTCATCTGAAAAAATACTATATTTACTTAATTACTATATTATTCATCAAAAACCAATAACGCCAAAAAATGAAACTTTTTTTTTTATTTTGGGTAATTTTAGGGTTAATGCGCTTACCGGAAAATATTTACTAACCAAAACCAAATCGAAACACAATGTTTTAAGACTATATTAGAAAGCTTTACAAATTATTGCACAACGAAAACAGCTAATTCATAAATTCAAAAAAAGGGGACCAAGAAATGAACCGCAATGGACCGAGAAACTCACAATGAATGGATTACTAAACTTAAACTAATATTTCTTATTATCTTACGTCAGACGGGGGGGGGGGTATGGGGGTGATGTCTGGTACATCGTTCAATTTTCAAAAATATATAGAAGAGGTCTCAGCTTTTTAAAGATAAAAATACATCTGACTGCAGCAGCAGAAAAGTTGCTTATATTTTTATTTTTAACATCTAGATTGTCTTAAAACACTCTAAAATGGGCAGTCAAAAGGAGGCGAATGTTGATTCAGAGCAAAGCACTTCTAGAAATTGCTCTTTTACTTCCGGATCTTTTACCACCTACGTCCACTCTTCTCCAGAGATTTGGTTTAGTATTTATTAATTTTTGTTTCCTTAAGGGAATAGAAAGTAAGCCCAAATCACACATTTCATTTCCTAAAAGCTCGAAATAAATTACTTAGGCCTTAAAATGAAAAAAAAAGTTTCTGCTCAATGGATGCTTTGATTTCAAATTTTATTAGATTAAGCATACATTTTTTGGTTTTTTAAAATCAATACTCATTAAAATTATTGTTCGAGATCATCTGTTTTTACAAATTTTGACGCTTTAATACTATTTTCCTCCACCAATTATTCTTAAATATCGGTCCATAAGTGATGTCATCCTTTAAAAACAAGTGACCACCAGCTCCTTGCATTACAAAGTGTGGAAATTTGCCTTTACACCACACCCCTTCACATGTCATTCTGTTTTCAAAAAGTAGATTTAAATGCATGATACGACACGTCTTGTTTCGACCTCCCTCCACTTGTCACAAATTGCCATGGTTTTATGCCATCCCCTCCTTAAAAGCGTAACATCATTTGTAGACGGTCCTTTAGTAGTTTTCTTTTTTTTTTTCGAATTGTAAACACTGTTTCATGATGTGTTGATGGCTGCTTGTTTATTTCCTTTTAGACATAATTAACCTCAAAATATTTGAGAATGCACATTGAAAAGAGAGATTAAATAAAATATAAAAATGATATATATTTTTTATTTTAATTTAAAGACCATTTATATCAGCTTGATTGGCACTAGAAAGTAAAATTAAATATATATATATATATATAATATATATATATATATATATATATATATATATATATATATATATATATATATATATATATATATATATTTGCTTTCCTGAAAAACATGCTCAAAAATTTAATTGGATCTTTAAATATTTATCTTTAGGTTTATGATAAAAATGCATATTAAATTGAAATTGAAACTTGAGAGACCGAAGAGGCTATATGCTGTTACGTACGAATAGCTTTTCCTATACAGCGAATATTTTTTTTCTCTCAATTTTAGTTTTAATTTTATTAACTGCTTTGGCATTAACTGAAATATAAATGCATAAAGGTTAAAAGTTTGAAAGAAGAAATAGGCGGTATGCAACTTAGTATGAATAGCTTTAAACTTACCGCTTACTTCTTCTCTCTAAATTTTTAATTTAAACTTAATTTGCTGCTTTAGAATTAATCAACATCTTAATATATAAAAATTACGTGTCCCTGTGTTTGTGGCCAATGGACTCCTCAATTACTGAACCGATTGTAACCAAATTTTGCACGCAGTTTCAGTTTGGTCCAACTTAAATGATAGGATAGTTTATATCTCAATTTAGGACCGCAATGTATTTTTAATTGCAAATTATGTATTTAGCTACCAGCTTTTCTGTGTTCTTGGCTAAACCTTTTTACTAAGCCTTTTTACTAAGCCTTTTTTGACACCTCCATGGCTGAGCGACATAAAGCACACGTTCTGACAGCTTCCGGAGCGCAGTAAACAGGTAATATCTTAATATATAAAAATTACGTGTCCCTGTGTTTGTGGCCAATGGATTCCTCAGCTACTGAACCGATTTTAACCAAATTTTACACGCAGTTTCAGTTTGGTCCAACTTAAATGATAGGATAGTTTTTATCTCAATTTAAGACCGCAATATATTTTTAATTGCAAATTATGTATTTAGCTACCAGCTTTTCTGTGTTCTTGGCTAAGCCTTTTTTGACACCTGCATGGCTGAGCGACATAAAGTACACGTTCTGGCAGCTTCTGGAGCGCAGTAAACAGGTCATAATCTTTCTTATAATATATAAAAATTACGTGTCCCTGTGTTTGTGGCCAATGGACTCCTCAGCTACTGAACCGATTTTAACCAAATTTTGCACGCAGTTTCAGTTTGGTCCAACTTAAATGATAGGATAGTTTTTATCTCAATTTAGGACCGCAATATATTTTTTATTGCAAATTATCTATTTAGCTACCAGCTTTTCTGTATTCTTGACTAAAATTCTTTAAACATACCCGGTATGCCACCACATAATCTGCGGTTAAAAATTGGTTCACCCATAGTTCTTCTACGTAATTTAAATCCACTGAGATTATGCAATGGTACGCGTTTAGTTATCAAAAAAATCACTGGGAACATTATTGAGGCAATCATTTTGACTGGCAAGTTTAAAGATGAAGTAGTTCTGTTGCCACGTATCCCAATGACACCGTCAGAATCTTCAATACCCTTCAAAAGGCTACAGTTTCCCATTCGTTTAGCTTTCGCCATGTCCATTAATAAGTTCCAAGGACAAACAATGTCAGTTTGCGGTTTAGATTTAGAAAACCCATGTTTTTCCCATGGGCAACTATAGGTCGCTTGCTCCCGTGTGGGAAAAACGTCCAATCTATTTTTGTTTACAAGAGACAGATTAACAAATTATATTGTGCACCGATTAGTGTTGAGTTAAACTGAAATTTAAAATGCTTATAATTCAAAAAATAACAAATAATATTGGGGAATTATCTACCCTACCTACATTACTAAAAAAATAAAATGTTACAATAGCAATAAGCAAATTTTTAATTAACTCAATTGTTACAAGCTTGAATATAATATTTCTAAGTACTAAAATGCTACATTTTTCTGTTGATTTTTTGTTTCTAGCAAACTTAGGAAATTTTTGTTCGATTGTTTTCATATTTTGACCATAAATTCATATTTATATAAAGTTGATCTCTATAACGGTAATAAAGTTTTTCGTTTCTATTGAAACATTATAGTTTAACCCATACCTTAGCCACAGCAACGCGTGGCCGGGTCAGCTAGTATAAAGATATATTTATATCAATGTGGTTAGTTGAAATTTTAAATTTAAGGAAATGACATTGCGTTATGTAATTAAATCTGCTAGGAAAGAAAAACAAACTGAAAAGGAAAACCTGCTGAAATATAATTTGGAGGAATCTGGAAATAAATACAAACGGCTCCAGGGGAAAATATTGTCAATACTAATAATCATAATATGCTTTAATGTTGTGCTCATGAACACAAAAGGGTGAGGGACCCAGGAAAATAAATTAGAGGCAAATGTAAAATGCTAGCTGAAGGGGAACATTAAACAAACAACGGATAAGGAGCATTTGCAAGAATAAATCCAGGTTCACTACTGCGAATGAAGAAAAATAGGACACAAAATTAAATATCAAACTCACACCATTTGGTTTTTGGTTGCTCTTAATACACTGCTCAAAACAATTAAAAGATATTGTAAGTTTCCTTTTTCAAAATGGGTTTAAGCATTTTTTTAACAACTTTTTTTTGCATAAAAGAGAAGAAGAGAGTTACAAATGTAAATTTTGCTAATTTCCAAACTTCATAGTATGCAAATTTTAAGTTTGACGTCGAAAACGACTCTTTAGCGGCAGCGAATGAAATTTCACTCTCACTTTATTATAAGATAAGGCAGAAAAGAATTATCTACGTTCTGTAAGAGCATTGTTCCGATGAGTGCCATGTCTCAACGAAGACATTTGACCAATTCAGAAGCTTCTAGAGCTGTTGGCAGACTCGAAGGAGGCCAAATACAAGCCGAGGTATCGGAAGCCATTGGAGTTTCTCAAAGTGTAGTTTCCAGGGTCTGGAACAGTTTTCTAGAGACTGAAAGAGCTGACCATAGATCAGGACAAGGACATAGACCGGCTACAACGCCCAATGAAGACCGCTATTTAGCTTTAACGGCTCGGAGGCACCGAAATAGGAGTGCCACTCAACTGCAATGACTACTTTGTTTGGATACTGACACACGTGTTTCAACACAAACTGTCCGAAATCGACTCCACGCCGTTGACTTGTATGCCCGTCGACCAATGGCGTGTGTCAGACTAAAGTGCAAGTCACCGTTGTGCCCGTAGAGAGTGGGCAACGGAGCACGTTAGTTGGGGAAGAAATGAGTGGCGCAATATCCTGTTCTCTGATGAGTCCCGTTTTACCCTTCATCCTGATAATGGGCGGGTTTTCATCTGAAGGGAACGTGGCACAAGAAATAATCCAGCATTTGTGCGCGAAAATATCAGATTTGGTAGTGGAGGTGTAATGGTATACGCCGGCATTTCCATTGATGGTCGAACCGACCTCCATATCTTGCGAAATGGAACTCTGACTTATCAACAAGACAGGGATGAGATCCTCACACCTATCGTCGTCCCTCACGCTGCAGCAATTGGAGATGACTTCATTTTAATTGACGACAATTGCAGGCCACATTGTGTTAACTTGGTGAGCGATTTTCTTTTTGAAGAAGGAATCGTCCGTATGGAATGGCCAGCGTGTTCTCCGTATATGAACCCAATAGAGCATGTTTGGGACATCCTAGGAAGACGAGTGGCTGAACGACTATCACCTCCAGAAACTCTCCAGGCACTCGAAAGAGGTCTTCAGGAGAAGTGGGGCAGAATACCCCAGTCCCTCATTAATACCCTCATTGGGGCCATGCCTCAGAGGTGTTTAACACTGCTAGCTGTCCGGAGAAACCATACCCCCAACTAAAAGTGGTTTTCTTCAAAGGAAACTTTTTTTTAAATTTATTTTTCTCATTTTCAGAAAATGCGTTTTTTCCCTTTTTTTCCCTTTTGTACCCAAAAGCTAAATAAAAAGCATTTTTTTCTGCTAAACTAATGTCATTTTTATCTCTTATAGCTTACTACGTGTAGTCGACAATGTATCAATCAACCAAAATGGGCTTTAGGTGCAAAATCAAACCAAAATCTCAATATCCTTTTATTGTTTTGAGCAGTGTATTTGGGTGATCATCAAAAATATACATATGTAGCGCAGATCATCTCGAGAGTTCAAAAAACAGAAGAATTTTGGGAGCTAAAACCCACAGTAGATATTTGAATCGTAAATCGTAGAGCTGACACGTAATCGTGCGAAGTTCAGGTTGTCATTGGCTCAACAGGGAGCTGCGCGGAAAGTTAATGATTTAGATTAACGCACACACACACACAGGTTGGATGGAAGACGAGGGTAGAAGCGGTCGCACAACAGGGGTGCTGATTTCAGGAGCTAGCTGCACAGAAGGGCCAGCAGAGCAACAGGGGTGCTCGTTTTAGTAGCAGATAATGTAGGTTGCCATATATAAAGGCCCGCTCCGAAGAAAAACAACGTCCCCCCCCCAAAAAAAACTTATCCGCATTAGTCGGAGAATTTTTTTTGAAGATGCATCGCAACTTTCGGAAAAGTTTTTGGAAGAGCCCTATCACTCACTGTCAGGGCTGATGTCACCTCCCTCACACCGATGCCACTCGCACTTTCATTAACAAAAACTAATTTTCAAAAATACGTAAAGACGGAGAAGACAGCCTCGAAAATAAGGTCATCCTCTGAGGCTATATTGAGCAAAGTGATCAATACAAATAAGCTGTGCAGAGGTTGAATTCTCCCCGACTCGAAGACAAACACCGCACCAAATCTTGCTTAAAACACTACGCTTTTTCAGGGATTGTCATAAAAAAGGAACCATCTAACCGATGCGTTCACAATTAAAAAAAAAAAAAAAAAAAAAAAAAAAAAAAAAAAAAAAACATGTATAAATTGACACATGACAATCAACTAAATTTTTTGACTGTTGTCATCAAAAAATCATATATTTATTTTATTTCATACTTTTTAGGGCAAATCAAGCTGATAGAACTAGTCTTTAAACTTTAAAAGTATTTTTAATACATTTTATTATTCCATACTTCATGTGCGAAGCAAGCTGATAGAAAGATTTAAAGAGAAGAACAATTTTTATGCTTTATTTTAACGTTTTATGTTTTGAAATTTTTTTGACGTGAATGGTTTTGAAATTAGAAAATAAAAAAAAATGTTTGGAATTAAAAAAAAAGAGTGTTCATATCTGTTTCAGTAAAAATGTAATGCGCATAATTAAATTGTTAGTTAATCTGATTTATGTAATGCTATTTTATAATGCTCGAATTTAAAATTAATTTTGAAAAAGTAAATAGTTAAAAATATAAGTAAGAAAAGAACATTTATATTAAGTATAAACATTTATAATAATCATTTATTAGTTTTTCATTATTTCAGACAACAGTTAAAACACTTAAGTGTTTTAAATTTAAAATTACAATTATGTCTCATAGTTTTTGCTTTTTGGTGATTGGAAACAAAATGTGAAGCTGATGACAGACAGTAAGTAGGGTGAGTTCTGGTAAGTGCGTCCATGGGGTAAGTGCGTCCACTGGGAATTATATGAACACTGTCCTGAAATGGCTTCTGCAACACATAGACTATGTTAGATAACTGTCTAATGATAATTTCAACAGGTAGAGGTCAGGCCTGGATTCAATAGACGAAACACAATCAGAGACAACTTAAATATCTTCAAAAAAACTCTAAAGTAAAGATTGAGAAGGTTTTGTTTCAGTTTCTCTTGTAGTCATACCAAGCAATTGAAGTCAAGAAATACAAGTTGTTTCTTTTGAGTAATAGCTACTAATAACATACATGGGGTATTTTGCTCAAATACTCTAACTAAAATTTGTTTATATGACGGTACGCACTTTAACTATCTTTAAAGTAAGGTGGGGGTAAGTGCGTACCATTATGGTGGGGCAAGTGCGTACCACTATCATGAGGCATATGCGTACTATTATGCTGAGCAAGTGTGTACCATTATGATGAGGCAAGTGTGTACCATTACGTGGAAAATCCGACACTCGTAATTCACCTTTAATTTTGTTTATAACTCTTCTATAAGCCGATTATAAATCCGACCACATTTCCATCAAGTATTTATATTTACATTGAATGCGGCATAAGATTTCAATTTATTTATTACCTCTGAAATATATTGACTTTTAGATATCAGTTAGTAAATTTTTCATTGAAAATAGCGATCATAAGCTATACTTAATTTAAACCAGAATGACAAATGAAGCAATGAAATTAAGTGAAACACTAAATAAGGAACCAACTGATTCAAAAAACGAAGGTAAGTAACGAAGGAGTAATAAATAAATTATATTTAAGAAAATTAAGAACACCTTGTGAAAATATATTTTAATGTACAAGAAAAACAAAGTACAAGTATCATATCATGATCAATTATTTTCTTTTGTTTTTTGCTCTTTATTTTGTGTTTTTTTCTTACTGCTGATGATTCTAATTAAAAAAAATTAAAACCGTATTTATTCAAAAAAAAAAAGAAAAAAAAAACGAATTGTTCACTCAGGTTACCTAACGATCTACCATACAAATAGAATTAAAGAAAATCACAGGGGCACGCACTTACAACAACGCTATTGGAGGCACATGTCTCATCTTACATTTAAAAAGGGGTAAGTGCGAACCCTGGCTTAAACACAGACTGATTAATGTATTAAACAAAAAAAAAATTATGTAGACTATAAGTGATCATTTTTTAATAACAACAATTTACATTTGCTCACTTGGCCTTATTAAAAGGACAAAGGAAGAATCACAGACTCAACTCTCTCAATCTTCAAATCACAGTTGTTCGTAAGACACGTGGGATATCACTGATTGCGTTTCATCCATGCAAGCAAGTGCTGATCTCTAGTATTAGGAATTATCCCAAGGCAATTACCTAACATATTCAATATGTACCAGAAGTTTTTGCCTGCTCATATTCACATAATTTAAGGTGGACGCACTTACCCCGCTAGGTAGGGAAAGTGCGTACCTTAAAATAGGTGTCATAAACCAGGTCACAAAACCCATGCTTATGGTTCATTCGACATATTATATGCTTGAAAATCTTGGTAAAGGAGCTGGAAAGAAAACTAAAAAAAAAATTGTGAGTGTACAAGATTTTTCATCAGAGCAGCATCCTTGAGAACATGAACTTTGAAAAAAAGGGTACGCACTTACCAGAACTCACCCTACTATATTTTTTTAACCTATCTCTGTCAAAAATATAATTTTGAAGTGACTGAAAAATTCATTTAATTTAAAACACAGTTAAACACATTTTTTCAACTTTGAGTTTAGAGTACATCATGAACAAATAGCACTACTGGCTAAACCACTTAAAATGGGAATTTTTAATTTCTAATTCACTTATTTTTTAAATTAATCCCTTCTTTTACAATTCAATTTATCTATTTTTACTGCTTCATGATACTGTTGATCGTTTAAATGCTGAGACCTAAGCAACACAAATGTACAAATTTTTATATATTTTTCGCATTTATTTACGAATTTTGTTAACTTGAAATACATTCAGCTACTGTTTTAAAAGAGTATCTTTCTTTTCGTAGAAATGCTTTAAGCTGCTTATAGGAATTCTTAGGCACTTAAGCTAAAAATGTGGCTACGATATATTTTCATCGACAATGTATGCATAAAATTAGAACTCACTAAATAATGCTTAAAAATTCAGGAACTTTAAACCAAGGATATGTTGGATTACATCTATCAAAATACACATTTTAAATTTATCTAATGGGAATAGCAGTTACTGAAAGTTTTCCTTTTTAATTGTATATTCTGTATGTTAGAAGTTTGTACTTATTTTTTTGTAAATTTCAAAAGAAAGGATTACTTTATGAGTTAAGAATTTGAATCTTTTGCTCCTCATACGCTGTATTAACTCGTGAAAAGCTTCAAACACATTCTGTGAAAGTAAAAACAAAATCATGAAAAGTATAAAGTATAAAAACACTTGTGTTTGTAATATAAATGACCATTTAATCACACCATGTATTTGCAAATAATTACCGATTGGTGTTTTGGTGTATTATGTCCGTGATGTTTTAGAACGATGCTCGTTTATCCATGAGATCATTTCTTTTACATTGAAAAATAGGCTCCTTGTTGCATCTTTTGATGCAAACATGAGTTAAAATGGTCCAAAATTTTTAACACAAGCAATAGCGCATTTTCACTATGTATGGTAAATATAGTTAAGGTGCAATTATTACAATTCTGCTTTACACCATCCATTTTACCAATTTATTTGATTGCAATCAGCTGCCTAATTAAAATGCCTTTATGGTTTAAAAATTTCACGCCTTTCATTTAGGCCTTCTCATTATTTAGTTTAATTTCAGGCAAAACTTTATATAACCAATGAACTGATTTTAAACATTCAAACTAAAAGGAGATATATAAGGAAAAGTTAATTGATTAGAACCAAACATAGTAGCATAGTACAACTGAAATTGAGGGAACTCTGCATTTTTCGGGGAAACTCTCAGCAAAAAAGATGCTATAATAAAAACAAAACACTCAAACATGAGACAGGTGTGAACTTATTATTATATATAGCAGCATTACTATCAAACTTGGTTCAAACTTTGCAGACTTTTTGAGTGTTCCTATCGACGTTCCTTACCACGATGTCATGGTAACAAATGCATGTTAACCATCGGAAAGGGTTTAATTTCTTAACTCCGAGCACCGTCTAAAATCAAGCTCGCACAATACTCTGGTAAAACTATTCTCAGAAATATTCCACTAATGTAAACGCACTTAAAAGGTTTCTCTCAGCTCCTAATTGAGAAATAAATTAATCCTTTTACCAAAATCCATTCTCGGGGTAAGACGAAAATCCCACGAGGAAAATACCAATCTTCGTCTAGTTCTAAATGGTTGCTACGATACAAGTGCGCGAGTTTTGAAGATGATAAAATAGGTGGATAACTCCAGATAAGGTATAGAAAACATTGCATAGGTAGAAACTCTTTGTACATCTTATAAAGATCCTTCACTAATTACACGTTTATGATTTGGGTTAATATGTTTGATTTTACAGCTGATTTTTAAAAATGGTTTCATGCTTCTTGAAAACTTTCGTCTCATCGAATGTTACGTAGATATTTTTTAACATTTGGGTGCATTTTTCGAATGTATTCATTTGAAGATAGCAGTAAGTACTGCCTATTGCTGTTATTTAATTAACACGTTTTAATGAAGATGAAAAAAAAGGTTTCAGGGCAATATAAAATGCAGTCGAGCCCGCTTATTACAATATCGGTTAAAAGACTATCCCGCTTCATACAATATATTTTCAATGTAACAAACCGTTGTAATATAGTATTTTGATCCTGGGTATTGAAATATATTGGAATACATTTTCTTGGCAAAACGTCTATGTCTTTAAGCGGGTTTGATTGCATGTGCAAAATATTTACATTCATAAATTTCTACTTGTGAAATAAATTTAAATCGTTCATAATGAATCGTAAAACGTTGAAGATACATGGACTTTAATATTAATATCACCAAATGCAATCAAGAGCCGTATCATCAATCACGAAAATTGCATTACTTATTTATTTATTTATTTTTAACTACAAATAAACTTCTACTTCAATGCGTCAAGTTTTAGTTACGATATAGATCAGTAGGCCCTTAGTGAATTGCACAAAAAAGGGCATCAGATCTTTTTTTTAAATCTCAATCACCTTACATATCAATATATGTTTCTCAGTTTGGTCCTATCCAATACAATTTGCAGACTTTGGCACATAAATACAAGATAAATGCAACAACTGTAACAAATCCTTACTGTAACTCAAAACCACCTAACAAAGATGAGAAAATCGGTCATTAGAATTCTTTCAGCGTCTCCACGAATTCGATTAATTGACGAACAAGCGGTTTGGCACAAGACGAGATCAGAATCATTAGGCTCATTAACTTTCCTTTTACGTATCATTGGTTTTAGCTTGGAAGAGCGTTACCTTCCCAATACACGATGTCGCGCTGCATGCATTATGGAAAATTCCATTGTGATATTGGGAAAGTGTAACTATAATGATTTAAACGTGATTGGAAATTCAAATAATACCATTTTTCAGTGTTTCATTGCCGATATTTAATATTTTGTCAGAAAATTTAAAGAAAAAAAAACAAAACAAAAATCTGTTAATTTTTCTAACGGTGTAGTGAGAAGGAGAACAAAGATAATGTGTAACTCAACAATCTCCATAAACAACAAAAAAAAACAAAAGAAGAATAAAATTACAGTGTAAATTAACATTTTTATTTTCTTGAAAAATGTTATTTTTCTATGCGTCAACCCCTCTACATCCATATCTATTTATCTACATAAATTTATAACTCTTCCATCTATCTAACATAAGGCGCCAAAAGTAGTCATAATTAAGCCACCCCCCCCCCGTCCTCAAAAGTTAAATCCCAAGCCCCTTTTGAGTTATCAAGGTTTTATCTTTAAAGTCAGCCATTTTTATTTGCTGTTTGAGTACGTTATTAAAGATGGAAAAATATTATTACATATACAAAGAAATAAATTTATTAATCGCATTGATAAATATAAAGACATACGTTGATGAAGTATTTAAAATAATATGAATATAGACTAGACAGATATATATTGATAAATATCACCACAAAATGAATTTAAACAACCACATAAAACGGCAATATAGGCGTCAAAAGGTAAATAGTACGAAAAACGAATCATGCATCAAGCTACTTGGTGGTAGTAAAAAAAATGGGGGTGGCCTACCTCAGAAACATTAACCGCATTTGGCACTCCAATTTTACTTGTATTTATGCACTTCTATCTAACTATTTATATCTATTTATTTATTTGTGTATATCAATCTATTTCCGTCTGTTTATCGGCTCATATACATCTGTTTACTTATGCCTATTACGAGTAATTAAGATTTATATCAATTTATGTAGATCTATAGGTCTAGCAGCGTGGGTGTACACGAAAAGGAAAACCACTTAATGAAAAAAAAAAAAAAACTCTCTATGCCGCTGACTTTTTGTGTCCGATGATTCAATAGTAATAACAGGGAGTTTAGGGGAAAAGGTAAAGAGTTCCATACAAAACGTTATATTAAATTCAACATGGTGTGGATGGAATGAAAAAAAAGCAAAATGAAAATAATAATAATAATAATAAAGCACAATATTTTTAAGAAACTAAATAAATATATGAAAGTTCAACAGCTAATTAAAACAAACTCCAGGAAATATATATTTTGCAGAAAGGTAAAATTACTTAACACTTTAAACGAGAAATAAGTAGTGAGACCTGTAAATGTAGCAGATTAAAATATGAAATGTCAACAGCTAATTAAAACAACCTGCATAAATTATTTTGTATAAAGGTAAAATAAAAGTAATTCTTCGAAACTTAAAATAATTAGTAAAGCCTTGAACTACAGCACGAAGCTAAGAGCAAGCTAAGTTAGTTGAATTAATAGCATACGTATTGCTAACTAGTACAAAATAAGAAATAGCAACTGCTTAATATTACCTAGTTTATTTATTCTGTCTTGAAAGAGTATTGATTTACAAATCCTCGTATTTGAAGTATAATATTGCGCTTTATTGTGCTTTATTATTACCTCACTTTTCATCATGTTATGAATTTCAATGTTTAAAATCTAAAGATTTTCTTGAGTTTGCAATTTTCTTTAAACCACAATAAAATTATTTTATTACGTTTGATTATTTGTGCCACTGTAATAAAATAAAAAAAGAAATAAATCTATATATTAACTAAAAGCAAAACAAAATAATAATTATTTTTTTTAATAAATAACTAAAAGAAATCTTTCGAAGATCGTGCTTTTGAGTAAAAAACCGACTCGGATTTCATTTTAAATCTATTGCCAGCAATCAAAAATTAAATAAATAAATAAATATGTTTATCAAATAAATATATAAATAATAAAATATTCACTAAATACACAAATCCCTTAAGGCAAATCTCTTTTTAGGTTAAAAAAAATAATCCACTCCGAATTTTCTTTTATTTTCCGATGAAAAAAATAAAATAAATGTATTAAAACTTTAAAATGAAAATAAAAGCAAATAATGTCAGTAATCATTATTTTACAGTAGAAACCAGGCCTGTGGAGTCAGAGTCGAACCAATTTAGGAGTCGGAGTTGGTAGACGAAGTTTAAAAAACTGTAAGAAAAGGAGCTAGTCATTTTTTTCTGAGCTTGCATTTTTACCATACTTTCGAAGCCCGAGTCTGAGTCGAAGAGTCGGAGTTAATATCGGTGTCAGAGAATCGGAATCAAATGCTCTAAAATTCAAAGATAAGGAGTCATTTTGTCTGAGCTTGCATATCTGTCATATCAACGGAGTTAGAGCCAGAGTTTAGGATTTGGATTCGAAGACTCTAAATTTCTTCGATGTCTGCAGTTAGTTTTAATCTTTGATTTCGCAGCCCTCATAAAAACGTTTGCCCTTTGCATTCCTTTTATTTCGATTCGTTCATATTTATTTCAGACGTGTGTTAGTGTTGAGTGTAGGATATATGTTATTTTGATTTTTTCTTAATTTTTACTTTCTTCTATATGTAATAAAAAGTATTGGATTCGTGAAAATTTTCGAATTTCAAATTTTGACAAATTTACACGTTTTGAGGTGTTTGTAAGTGTGTCTGTATTTGCACGACCAGTTTTTTGTGGCCGCTCTAGAGAAAAAACTACTGCTTGAAACCAAACACAACTTGGTATACATATGTGCGACATGTGAACTAGTACCCTTTTAGATAAGGGAGCAAGTTCCTCCAAACGAGGGTGGATTAATTTAACGTATTCTGCGCTTTGGGTGACTGCTACGCCTTACGAACAAAAAACAGGTGAAATAAAAATAGTCCATATATAGACCCAATCGGGTGCAGGTGCTGATTCAATTGTGGTGTCATTCTCTCAAAGGGGGGGGGGAGTCAACAATCGGGCAATTTTTTCTCATTATTGTGACTGCTATATCTCGAGAAGTAATGTCTACGGATTCAAACAAAAAATTTCTCCGCAGGTAGACCTTAAAGGGTACAAAAACTGATTAGCTAGTAGTTTTCATGAGGGTGGTTCAAATCGAGGTTTTTTTTTGTTTTTTGTTTTTTTAATCATTGCAAGTGCTATAAATATTGCTACGATTAAAATGAAATTTGGAATAACAGTGAACCTACATGGAAACCAGCTCCGATATAATTTTGTCTCAAATCACCGAGCTGGGGGAGGGCGCAGATTCTGACGATTCTTCAGCTTAATTAAACTAACAATGTGAAAGATGAATCCCATTAAAATGTAGCTTATAAGCTACTTAGGCAAAACATCGGAAAATTTTCAATAATTTAAAATTGTATGTGTTGCCATCTTCTATTTGCTAACAAAAAAAAAAGAAAAAGAAAAATTGGTTGTTACTAATTTAAGCACGATTTTTACAATGATTTTCAATTTTTAACCTGTTAAGGCTACAGTGGACGAATAAAATTGATGTTTTTCAATTATTGATTTATATGTCTAAAACTTTGTGTGCTTATATTATTGTATATTTACGACATCTAAAAGCATAAAAAACACAAATTAGTGCAAAAACAATGAATACTTTTTTTTAAATTTCAAATTTAAATATTTTTTTAACAAAATTTCAAAACGTTCCAGGCGTCACAATTTTTTTTCAAACTTTGAATTTCCACTTAATTTCCAATCACTAGGCATGATTGCATAAAACAATGCATTACATGCAATGTTTTATGTGATAGTTTATAAAAGATGATTGAAAATGAAAATTTATATGATTTTTTCAACTGAAAATTTTTATTTTCAGCCATCTTTTATAAACTATTTCATGAAACATTGCATGTAATGCATTGTTTTATGCAATCATGCTTAATGATTGGAAATTAAGTGGAAATTCAAAGTTTGAAAAAAAATTGTGACGCCTGGAACATTTTGAAATTTTGTTAAAAAACATTCAAATTTGAAATTTGAAAAAAAAGTATTCATGGTTTTTGCACTAATTTGTGTTTTTTATGCTTTTAGATGTCGTAAATATACAATAATACAAGCACACAAAGTTTTAGACATATAAATCAATAATTGAAAAAAATCAATTTTATTTGTCCACTGTAGCCTTAACTGGGAATAACTAACGAAATATTTCGTCATACATAAAAGCCTACAGCAATGGGCATGACGAAATTTTTCGTCATGGAAATTAATCGTAATATATTGATTTCATCACGTTCTACGTTTTCTTATCTATTAAATCTTAGAGTGGTTATATATATGCCATCATATTGTCGATGCGTCATGAATTTTCATGTTCTTGTAATCTGTAACTTGAGCGCTATTAACGGGAAAACGGGAGCTGCATGATCTATCCTTCGAGCTACCACAATTTGGATTCATTTTAGTCGGCATTTCAGTATCTTACATGTTAGTAATAATTTTCTGATTTGAATATTCTTATTGTGAATTTCAGTGTTTTATATATTTTTATTAGTAATAAATTTATGACTTAAATAATTTTTTTTTACAAAATATGGCTAAAAATATAAATATTTTATCAAAATAAACAAACATCTTAAGTTAAAAACGATATTCTTTTATTATTTGAGGTGTGATATTACTTATCGCTGCGAAAAAAAAGTCCCCATTGTGAATCGAGTTGAGCAATAGCTAATTCCCCGGTTAACAGGTTAAATTACTGGTTTGTCAATAGCTGGAAAATTGGTGAACAAGTTGGAAGTGTTTTGAAAGTTTTAGTACATGAGGAAAGAATAATTTATCTTCTTCTTTTCATTTTTTGCTGTAAATTGTGCCCTATGTGGAACATTTCCATTATCTATCATGCATATAGTGAAAATTAAAAAAATAAATGTTTCTCTGATGATGATGATTATGTCGTGTCCATGGAATGTGCTAAATTTTGTCAAAGGTCCGAAGGACCGCAGCCGATAGCTTCAGTGCCTCAGGGCAGTAAAGAGCTTCTTGCAGCATATCTCGATCTGGTAGCAAGCCGAGTTTCAAGATAGCTGCAGTAATGTTTGGGCATTAAAAAATGTGTCTTGGTGTCAGTTGAGTCTAGTTCAGTTGACTGTAGTTCTTGCAGTAACGATAAGTCCTTGTCCCGTCAGGAAGTATCTTCATTCCCTTGTAGTGCTCCGTTCTGAGTCTGGCGAGTGTGGTTGTGATGTCTCTAGGGAAGTCGAAATCGGTTATCAGAGATTTCTTTAAGGACTGGTTTAGTAGTCTGCATCTGGCTACAGCATTTGCATCTGCAAGTGTGATGGTGGAAAGAGGTTGATCAAGACTACGTGCTTCTTTGTTCAGAGCGTCTGCACACTCATTCCCCTCGATGCCTACATGTCTGGGTATCCACTGCAGCACACAAGATTTCCCTTTGCTATGATTCCCTTTGCTTGAGCAAGTTGTTTATATCGGAGGGGATGTTAGTCTCTCCATTTCGGATGGCTTCTAGGGCTGATTTGGAGTCTGAGAAAACAACCAGTCCATCAGCTAGATTTACAGCTTGAGAATTAGTTAAGTAAAACGTTATAGCTTCCTTGAATGCCACGAATTCGCTCGTGAAATTAGAGGAAATTGATCCTGTGATAATTTTAAGATTGAATTTTTCACCGCTTGGAAGACTGAAAAGGATGCCTGCTCCACCCCCACTGAAGGATTTGTCTGAAGAACCAGTAGTAAAGGCAATAGCTAGGTTTTCCCGTGTGTAAGCCTTTCTATGGTTTCAAGTCCCTTTTCTTTTAGTAGAATGGTATCTTCTTTTTTCGAGCATGGTTGGAGCAAGTTCAAATGAATGGTCGTGTTTGGTAGAGGTGTTCTTGGAAAAAGAGGTTCCAGTAATAAATCAAGTGATGAGTGCTCCAGATGGGTCTGTCTTCTAATATCTCTATCTAACTAAAGAGTTGATGATCTTTTAAGCCTGGTCGAAGTTTTCTAGTTATTAAAAACTCTGGTAGAGATATGATTGTTAATGCTGCTGCGAAGTTTATTTGTGAATTGGACAGTGGCGAGATTGCGTCTGCTTTTTAATGGTGGTAGACCATTTTCTTGTTTCGCCTTTCCATTGTTAGTTGAGGATACGGCACTTATTATAATTTTTGAGGCTCTATGTTGCACAGAATCTATTTGTTGTTTTGTAGTAGTTGAAGCTGGAGCCTAGATTGGAGTAGCATACTCGAGTACGGGTCTGATGATAGTGCAGTATGTGCTCTTCAGGGTTTGAGATCTAGAACCCCACGTGGTTCCACATAGTTTCCTGAGAATATTTAATCTCCTGTGAGCTTTATTTGCAGTATGTTCTACATGTTTAGTAAAGCGAAATTCTAGATCTAAGATAACAACTAGATACGTAGGAGAATCAGCTCTTTCGATTTTTTGGTCTTTGATTATAATGTTGAATCTGAAGTTGCTTCTGTGTCGTCTATCAGTTGAGAAGATGCAATAATTCTCTGTACTGATGTTGATAGATAGTTTAAGGGCGTCTGCCCATGTAGCGATGCCCTCCAGCGTTGTGTTCAGGATTTTCTCAAACTTTGTGAGAATGCCAGATTGCGATATCATCCGCATAGCATGCAATTTTTGTATCAGGATGTATATTAGGGTGTGTGGTGTTATATAGATTAGGAAAAGGAGAGGACTCAAGACTGAGCCCCGAGGGACCCTTGCCCTCATCCTAAGTGTTCTAGAAACCACATTATGGAATTTTACCGAGAATTGTCTACATCTTAGAAAGTCATTTATCCAAATTAGCAGATTGTCCTTGATCACATTTCTGTGCATAATATGGAGCAATTTTTGGCTCCGAACCTGGTCAAAGGCAGCTGAAATGTCTAGAAACACAGCTACAGTTTTTCTGTATGGCTTCTCTTGTAGTCCATCTGTAACAGATTGGCATAGGTGGAAAAGTTGATCGACAGTGCTGTGATTTGCTCGATAGGCAGTTTGATAGAAATGCAACTTGTTGTATTCTATGAGCCAGCCCATTAGTTTGCGGTGGATGATAATCTCCATAAGCTTGCAAAGGGTGCTTGTAAGAGAGATGGGTCTATAGCTATTTCACTCTGAAGCTTCTTTATTTGGTTTTAAGATGGGGATAACTAAAGAGATTACTGACATATTTTTCATTTGATTATTAATCTTTTGTTTTTATCAAATGAATGTGTACATAAATAAAAAAATGAATAAATAAGGAATCAATAAACGAATAAATAATTAAATAACTTTTATGACATGTGAGAAAAAAGAAATTAGCAAATAAAATAGTGCGGGAATGAGAAAATTCGCAGATAATCATGAAACAAGTAACTTAATTGATAACGGGTTGATAATGAATTAATTAATGAATGAATGCATAAGTAAACTTAAAGGAAAGAAAACATATATTTTACTTTCCCTAGTAGACATTCGACATTGTTCGCATATACGCCCTACTGTGAACAATATGCCCCTATAGGAGGCATATTGCTCACATGTGCATTTCAAATGCCATAAAGTAAGAACGAAATTGGGAAAAAGCATCAGAAGACAAATAAACTGTCATTTAACCATTGGTATATTTTTCTGTGAAACATGTAGAATATTTTTTTTTAATTAAAGAAGGGGAAAATGGTCTTATGTACCCCCCTTTCCTCTACATGTTTACCAAAAAGAGCAAAAAACTGCTGCTTTGACAAATTTTAAACGTAAATACATTTCCGCAAGTTGATGAATTTAACATTCCTCTCTTCCAGTTAATAGTATTTAAAATTAATAACTACTAGTGTGCGTAATTATTCCAGCCTAAATTAGCATTTCCCTCTTTATAACAAGTTGCGGCGAACGTAAGCTTTCCTGAAACTTATTTCCAGTGACAAGTTCACATTCATAACATAATCGGATTTATTTTCCATTAATCTGCCCTGGAAGCTTGTTATAATAATGCGAGGGTGCAAAGCTCATAAGTTTTCCTTATTTGCCTTAGAATAAGGAAATTAAGTAGAGGGCGCGAGTTTGGGAATGAGTTTAAAGGAGCCCTGAACCTGGTGCACGACGGTTTTTAAATGTTTATATAATAATGAACCTGAAAGCAATGGGTTGAAAACTGTTTGCGTGCATAATCTAAAGATATAATTAGCATTGATACAAATTTGCAATCCATATGAAGTTATTACTGCTTTAAATATTGCTAATTAAAGCATTAACTTAAATACACTTATTGATACGCATATGAAACAGTGCTATCACTGGGCAGTTATTGACCTTTTTACTCTCTTTTTCTCTCAATTTCGTGAATTTTTATACTGTTCTATCTAAGTATCGTCTTTAAACGCAAGGCGATTTTTAAAGTAGCAGAAAACTTGGCAAAATTGTCATTGTCGGTTTGCTTTTAATTTTGTTTTTGTGTCCAATCCTTCTTTACCCAAAATAGTAAAAAAAAAAGGTTTTATGTTTCTCATTTATACGTTCTCTTAATTGGTGCCCCGGCAGAGTCCAAAACGTAAAAACGTGTACCAGTTATGCGTTTTTTTTTGTTCAAAGTTAATTTTAAAATGTATGAACTGTGAGTATAAACTTTCACCGGCCTTTCATGAGCTGTTTTACTATTGCTCATGTAGGTAAATTAAAATACAGGAATGATCATTGGATATATTTGAGTTCTTAAAAGTATTACTTAGTTTATATGCTAAAAAATAACACGCTATTCTTAAGGGTTACTTTAAAATCGTGATTAACTGTATAAATCGGTAGAAAATTACTGTAAACTTTCAGTCACTAATTTGTACACCACTGACTTCGTTGTTCACCACATGGCCACCAGCACACTTCGCATATGTACACACACTTTTTCTATTGACAAATATTTTTAAAAGTCAATGTACTTCAATGTTTACAATAGTTTTCTTACAAACTAATTAAATTGTCATTTTTTCCGTGACACAATTATCTTAGTACTAACGAAGAAAAATTAAAATATATTGTGCAATTACATGAAAGAAACAACGTTGGGTTGTAGAAAAGAGCTGGTTATTTCGCACATTCAGATCTTACATGCCCTTATTTTTCGTTTCGTTCTTTTTATTTTTTTGAATTTTTTTTATCATTTAAGTCACTTAAAAACTGAGTACATGCTAAATAAAAAAAACATGCACTGAAAAAAAATGTGTATACAATATAATACTGGCAGCTGATCTTCCGGTTTAAAATTGCTGTTTTCACAGTAATGAACTGTAAAATTGCTACTTTCACAATAATAAACTGTAACATTGCTAATTTCACAGTAATAAATTAAATTACGCATTTTACAATTTATTACTGTGCATTTTACAGCTTCAAAGTGGAACCTCTGCTGCCAGTATTATACTATAAAACAACAGTTTATTTGTGCAGTGTGCTTCAAATCCAACAAAATAACCTTACGACTAATGAATTAGTCGGGAGAGAATCGACGTGCTCGTGTACTTTCACGATAGCGTCCATTCTGTGAATAATTAAACATCATGCATAATAGTCGCTCGGTAATAGACATTTCGCATGTTGAAACACCGCGTGCTGCATAGTTAACTGTCTTCACTAGTTGATGACATCGAGAAATTGCATTCTGGCTGCGATGCCCTTAATGTAAGGGTATTAGCTTTACTGCTAGGGTGAAATTTGAAATATTAAGGTTGGGCCATTAAAATAAGGAATACTTTTCTTTAAAAAAAATGAGCTACAAATAGTGCAGTTCATGAATATTTATTCGTGTATTCTATCCGCACAATTTCATATAAAGTGAATTATTTGGTGCCAATTTAAGACAATTCAGATAAATAACTAACTTATGTTTTTGAAGTTCACTATTTACAGGATTCTTGTATCACATTTATGCATGACAATTTTTTATCAGAATCAACGAATTTTTTAGTTATGGATTTATTTTTTTAATGTTATTTATTACTAATTTTCAAATTTACAATTAATTTTTTCCAACTTAGATTTTGCAACACCAATAAAAATTTCCCCAAAAAAAGTCAGGATTTATTATTATTTTATGATGAAAACAATTACTATTACGGATATTTCTGGTAAGGTTATAAATATTTCATTTTCGCTCATTTTTTACTCGGTTCCCTTTTATGTTTACAAATTTTTTAACTAGAATTTCTGTTGCTTTACGCAAGAGGTGTTCATTGACTCAGGCGCATTTGCTTCATTGCAATTCATGAATAGCACTCGAATGCATATGGTTGGTTAAAAATGCAGAAGATTTCGAACAAAAAGTGAATCAATTACAAAAAATATTTATATTCTTTCAGGACTTTCAGTCATTTAGAGCCTGAACCTGATTGCTCCTTGTTTTGAAGTTCATGACATAAATTTTAATCAATTAAATTAAACAATTTTTTTCATACATTTTGTAGTACTTTCCTCCTTAAAGGATACGAAGTTCTAACTTTTTTTTGTATACCTATGGGGAAAAAGACCAAGTTACCTGCAACAAAGAACTGTCCGTCTATACATCATTTTGATTATTTTACCATATTATAAAAGCAAGAGTACAGCTTACCCAAGTAGCATCAGCTCATCGGATTTTGCTCGGCCGATCATCGAACTCCTCGTAAACTGATCCCGTAACGCACCATGACATCGTTCCGATCTGTATCCGAACACGGTTTTCGATGAGCTACTTTTCATCGGAAAGTGATATCCTTCCGATCAATTTTCCCGATGAAAATTAGCCGAGCTATATTTCAGCGGAAAACGATACACTTCCAATCAAATTTCCCGATGAAAATATACCGAGCTGTATTCGATCGGGAAACAATATCGGTTCGATCAAATTTCCCGATGAAAATTAGCCGAGCTATATTTCAGCGGAAAACTATATACTTCCGATCAAATTTCCCGATGAAAATATGCCAAGCTACACATTTCATCGGAAAGAGGTCGTAATGATCAAATTTTCCGATGAAAATTTTCTCAATCTCAAATTTTTATCAAATATGCAGTGTTGGTCTCATTAATCGTCAACTTGAGGGCATGGTGGTAGAGCGTCGGCTTTGCGCGCCGATAACCCGGGTTCGATCCTGGAGTTGGCCAGTCGGCGGATTTTCGAGATGCGGAAAATCCTCGGCGCCCATGTTGTATGATTATGTGGCATGTAAAAGATCCCTTGGGGTATTTCGCTAATCAAAATTAAATACTAGTGCTCTTTCGCATCAAAAAGAGCCCATCTGGCGGCAACTGGGCGTCAAAATTCTCGTGGTAATGACATTCCGCCGATTCTGGTGCTACGTGAAAGAATGGATGCTTAATTGGGGGATCGCACTAGGTCTGCAGAAGGTTGTGCCTCTACTGCAGCCCCATTTTAAAGAAAACAAAGAAAAAAGAAAAGAAAATGGTCCAAAATTCATCGCCACGGAACTACACTGCTCGTATATTGATCCAACTCTCATCGTATTTTGATCCAAAATTCATCGCCTCGGAACTACACTGCTCGTATATTGATCCAACTTTGATCGTATTTTGATCCAAAATTCATCGCCACGGAGCTTCACTGCTCGTATATTGTTCCAATTCTCATCGTATTTTCATCAAAAATTGATCCTTAATTCATCGCCACGAGCTACACTGCTCGTATATTGATCTTAATCATATCGTATTTTCATCCTAAATTCATCGCCACGGAACAGCACTGCTCGCGTATTGATCTATACCACATCGTATTTTCATCCAAAATTGATCCTAAATTCATCGGTACGAAACTGCACTGCTCGTAAATTGCTCCAAATCTCATCGTATTTAGAGCAAAACTCATCGGATTTTCCTGCTCGGATTCTGTTTGACCGATGAGACATATTTGAGCAATTCCCGATGAGAACTCATCGGAATCCGGTCATCGGCCGATGAGAATTTCATCGGGTTTCGATGAATGGCCGATCATCGGCCGATAAGATTATGCTGCTAGGGTAGCTTCTTCAAGAAGGCGAGCACTAGCATTTTTAATATATAGTAAAAAAAAAAGTAAGAAAGAAAGTAGAATAAATAAATAATCTCTCTGCTGAAAACTGAGAGTGACACACACCATTAAAAGCGTATGCAAAACGGGCTGAGTGAAGCTTGGGGAAATAGACCTATCATGCCCCTGAGGAATAGTGCCTTTAGTAAAATTGTTTTTTATAACACCATCGAGAAAGAAGAAAGTTTAAGTATCCCCGTTTTCCTCTAGTCATCCATTTGACTCTTTAACCCTTACTGATTCATTTTTGGTCTTACTGGTGGGGAAAAACACGTTTAAAATTCAGTACATTTTATGCGGCAGCACTCCTAGCAGTGCTTTGCACCCTGAGCCATGCAAATTCAAACTTTCCACCACACTACGGATACCAGCCCAGACTTGTATCTAGACAGCTGAATAGATGTCAGTAGACCAGGTGGTTTTACTTCAAAAATGAATCATTTAGACTCATAAATCGCATTATTTTTTTCTTAGGGACACAGGGGCATATCCTGTGCCCATCTTGGGGTAAATATGAAAAACCATTGATGGTATTGATATTGAGTATGGCCCAATGTGTACCTAAACTACAATAATGCAGCGCAGATGAAACCCACTTTTAATACCTCTCACGATAATTAAAATTATTACTTGCCTTAATAGAATACGATTAATAGAAAAAATAAAAAATATATTAAAAAAAATGTTTTTAGACAAAAAGAGAAAATTCTGCTCTTTTACTTCGTATGCTGCGATTAGTCCATTTGCGCGAGGACAGTCGCAATGCAATCAGTACACTGTACGTATATTTCAGGTATTCATACTTCGTTACCGGGAATGAGGCCTTCGTTAATAACGTAGTTTATAATTGCATTAATATTGTTTTTCTAATTTAGGCTTAAGTTATCAACTGCCTCAAGACAAGTTTTATTAATTTATTTAATTATTTAGTTCATAATTTGATTTCTCTATAAGAAATAGAACATTTCAATTCATGATTCGGCGGCCCCATAATATTTTCTTTTCTGCGTATATAAATTGAAGAGAAACAAAAACCGCAAGGGGAAGTAACAGTTTTCCATTAATACTTTCAAGTATCAAATTTCAATAATATGTTTCTTGATTTTAATGTAGGTATATTGATTGTCCTGTCATTAACGTTTAACATCCTTGGAATAAAATAAAACCAACTGTACCATATGTGCATAATTTATTCATATACTATTTTACGACCCAGAAACATCATTAAATGCATCTGCAGGAAAACGCCAGTCTGAAAAAATAATTTATTTCATTTAACTAATTAGAATGAATGATACATTTGCTTTGTCTCTGAACCTCCATAAACCGTCTAAAAGGCAATTATTGGAACTAAAGCTAACCTGCATTAGAAGCTTAGTGAAATTCTAAAGCAATCAACAGCCTTGTGATTACAACAGAATAGCGCAGTTCCTTAACGGTAAATAGCATTTCCATGAAGCCCTTAAATGGTAACAATTAGGTTGATGGGTGCTGTGAGCATTAATTTCTGAAATGGGCTCAATTAAGCACACATCTCTGATGATAAAACAACTAAATAACGGAAGGTTTATTCAAACCTTCAGCAACTTTTCCCATTGTTTTTTTTTCTCGTCCTCTTTTAGCTTAATGTCTTTTAACGGTATAGTTGTATTGTTTCTAATATATCTCAAAACGAAAGAAATTTCCCCCAAAACAATTGATAGTAATAATATTGCATAAAATCATTGGTATTTAATTTAAGACTCTTAGGTGGAAAAAAATATTGATAGTTATTAAATTCCAAAGCTTTTTTTTTCTTGTGGAAATGTCAGATTATTATTTTTAAATGTTTTTCTCTTTGTTTTACATTACTGTTATACCATGAAATGAACAAATAATTCTAATTGATGCAAGGAATAATTCTTGAATTAGATTGGTTGAAAGTTACTCAATCCGTCTATTACATGACTTTTACCGTTAGATGCACTGGCATTGATTAGATGCACTTAACATAAACTCCGGTATTTTTTGCCTCTGTCATGCAATACGTCATTAAAAGCAATATGTTGCAAACTATATGTATTTTCTTTATTAATATGTAAAAACGTAAACTAGAAAAGAAGATGCTCGTGTTTTTAAAGCCTTGGTATTTAATTTAAGACTCTTAGGTGGAAAAAATTATTGATAGTTATTAAATTCCAAAGCTTTTTTTTTCTTGTGGAAATGTCAGATTATTATTTTTAAATGTTTTTCTTTTTGTTTTACATTACTGTTATACCATGAAATGAACAAATAATTCTAATTGATGCAAGGAACAATTCTTGAATTAGATTGGTTGAAAGTTACTCAATCCGTCTATTACATGAATTTTACCGTTAGATACACTGGCATTGATTAGATGCACTTAACATAAACTCCGGTATTTTTTGCCTCTGTCATGCAATACGTCATAAAAAGCAATATGTTGCAAACTATATGTATTTTCTTTATTAATATGTAAAAACGTAAACTAGAAAAGAAGATGATCGTGTTTTTAAGGCCTAAAATTACACAAAAAGAAAATTAAAAGAACTTTTTCGATAAAAATAAGATTTTGTGCAAAATTATTTATAATATTCGAAAAAAAAATGTTTTTTGAACATCTAAAAGTGATAAATATAATTTGTTCTTTCATGTCAAAAAATTGATTGTTAGCAAGAGTGAGTTCTAACTATCTGTTAACGGTGTTTATTGAAAAATGTGAAAATCAATTAGTATCATTTGCTTTAAATGCTTTTTGAATTAACATTTAATCGATTTCTATGTTTTAGTTGAACTGTTTGACTTACCTGAAGCAATCGCTTGCAAAACTATAGGTGAGTTAGAGATGTGTCACAGAAATAACTGCCTTGTGTGCTGAATTCATAAAAGGTACACAGTATTTTTCTCTCAACATGAGACTTTTTGAGCAATCACGGTTGAGCGTTGTCGTAACATTGTCAACAGCTTGATGTTTTCTCAAACTCATTGTTTTTGTGAATAACAGGTAGTGGGGATGTGATCCATTTTTACTTTTGGTATTTTTATATAGGTAGTATTATTTTATGTAGAAGCAAGTGTAAATATTTCTAGCAATAGTGCTCATGGACATCGCAAGAACGAACATTAACATTTAGGTGCTGGAATAAGAGAGAACATAACTATTTCTCTGAATTGCACAGGCAGTTTTATTTAAAAAAAAAACAGCTAAATAGGCCGCAATTCATCTAAAAGATTAAAAAGAAGCAACAGACGAAGGGAGAAGAATTTAAATATGTATCAGCTTTTCAAATATTTACGCTTTCTATACTAAACTATTCGTAATGTATATTCTTGTCAACAAGTGTTACCATAAATACTTTTTTTTTTCACAATTTCGTTAAAAATTTATTTTCAGGTACACATAAAAATATATATGTCAATTATTGTAGTTTTAGATGGTCGCGAAAAACAAGATCTTCTATTTTTGTTACATCAGCAACGATGACAAAAAAATATTGCCCATTTTATGGTGTGTAAAAATTTAGTTAAATTATCGAGAAGTCTTGGTAATCGAAATATTCACAAAATCATAAATTAGGAAAAATGCTCAAGTATTCTAGGAGTGATTTAAAAATTCTTGGCGTCACATTTTTTTCAAATGCCCCAAGTAAATGCTAGCAGTGGACAATATGTTTAAAAAAAAAAAATCAATCATAAATACAAAACGTTCTTTAATGAACAACGCATCATGAAATGATTTTACATTTTGTTCTAGTTCAGTAGGAAATAACTCTATTAACTAATTGTAGTCAATGTAGTTTGAAAAAAATCAATTTCCATACAAAGGGAGCAATAAACGGAATAGTAACCAGTTGCTTGAATATTATTACTCATTGCTCTTCTAGTAAAACACATGTAGAGGGAAAATATTGAAAAATAATAAACATAAGTTTTTTGTACATGTGCATTCGCTAAACGAAAAAAATAAAAATAGATTTGCATATTGTTTTTTTCTTCCCAGAGAACATAAAAGAGTTATATATTACGTTGGAAGATATAAATCAAGTTTTATGGCAGCCGGAAGAAAAACGGCAACGCCATTAACTTTTCGAAGAAAAACAAAACAGCAAAAACAATAACTCTTTTCAAAAAAAAAAAAAATAACACCAGAGATTATTATTTAAATATGTATGTAACCTTTCAAAATTGCTTCCTTGTTTTCTTTTTTTAATCATATTTTGTTCATTTCTTCGTAGTAATTTCCAAAAAGCAGATAGTAATAATATCAACCAACTGTTGATTATTTGAGGGTGCGCAAAAAAAAAAAAAAAAAGGAGAAAGTGCAATTGTTTGTTACTTGTGTCCTTTGTTGGATTGTGGGGTTTTTAAAAATTAAGAAACGTAAAGGGCAGAGAAACATTTTTTTAAAAACTCATTTAACAGAAATCAGAAAGAAATGAATAGATACGTCTACAACATTCTGATCTAAGGTCTGTATAATACAAATTAATGATAGGACAAATCCTTGAGTTTATCGAAACGTTTTGTTTGCAGCAGTGTGTCTGAGTGCATACACAATAAAAAAAACATGCTGTGGCATTTAGTGGTAAATATACTTAACGTATACTGCACCAAAAAAGTATGAAAATAATATATATATTTTATATTAGTTTTTCTTCTAAATCATTACATTCCGGAACGTCATCCGTGTGTTAAGGGCATGTCATTTGGGCGAGAATTATGCCGTTTCTGTCGTGAAAACATAATTGAAACAATAAATAACTGAAATATTATTAAGTAATTAATAAAACGATTTTGGTATAGTCAACTGTGTACGATTCGAATATTTAATAATATTGGTGGTGCGATTTTCACTTAATTGAATAATAAATTCGTCCGTTTTTTGAACTGCGAGTTAGCCCTGTTACATCTAGGTCTATCATGCTGTAAATAGGGAATCGTTTAATTTTTCGCTTTTATTATTATGTGATTGAATAACATACATGGACACATTATCTGTGAAAAAAAAAATATCGATACGAAAAGTACTTTGTTTTAAAAGGAAGTTATAACATTGAAGCAACGGCAACGTAATTCACTTGGTTGGATGTTGACCTCGGGTATAATTAGCAAGAAACTTCTCGTAACGAGTGAAATATGTTTTTCAAAGCATTCCAGTCGCTGTTGATCAGGCCAGGTAAAAGTCACCAAGAAATGCATTTGTAAGAATTTGAATCTGGTTATCTCGTAAAAAGTTTAAAACCATCATTTCATCACTGACACCTGTGACAGGTTATTGGATTGCCTCTTGATAAATCCAGTATTCATAGTGACTTAATAGACTTAAACAAATTGATAGCCTGATGGAAAAAAAATCTGCAATAAAAAGTTAGTATATCTACAATGCAAGTCTAGCATGGAAAGTTGGAACAATCAGATATCTGACATCAGCATCTGACGTTTCTCAAGAACCACTTTTCTTGCAAGTAGGGTTTTAAAAAAATCATTGAATGTATTTCAAAATTCAACGATGGTGAATTTTGTGAATTTCGTTAGTTTCTACGCAATTCTTAATAGACAAAGTAAAAATATGTAATAGGTCATGTAAAATATGTAATACATCCCTATTAATTTGAGTTGATTAGTATTCTACTTCAGGAATTGCCTCACCGCATATTGCTACGATACTTAGAGATATTTAATACTTTTTCAGAGCACCTACTTCAAAATAACCCTTATGAAGCTAAAAGTAATCATCAAACTGAGACACATGTTATGCACTTGCAAAAACATCTCACTTGGCATGCATAATTGTATCCTTGACTGCTATTGATCAATAATTACTAGAAATACAATGGTTGCGAGATTTATTCTTTGGTCTGGCAGCTTGCTCGGATTTACACGGCAAGAAACAACATTCCAAGCTCAAATTTGCACACACGTATTTTGAAGTTTCAATAAACACATTTTTCATTGCAGAAATGTTTGGAGTTTTGGATGTAAATGTGTCCAAAATAAGCTTTGTTGTTCGAGAACAGTTATTATGCACACAAAAATCGATCTCTAAAAACGTAAATTGTATGAAAGTAATGAATCAAAATAATCCGAACCAAAAGTAATAAAATAGCATTTACAAACCGTACGCGTATCGAAAAAAATCGAATTTTCCCAGATCGTTTAGCGGTAGTGCGGAAAAGTTGTGTACTGCCATCACTAAGATGTGCAAGAAATCTTAAAGTTCTATTTAATTATCTTCTTTTGCCTCAAGGGACCGAAAATTCCGAAAATTGGACATAAAATGAGTAAATTACAAAAAATAATAAATAATACCAAACATTATCTATATTTTTGGGGTAACGCTTAAACGTTGATTAATTGAATAAACTTTAAACACACAAAACATTAGAATTATATCTTCTCTTAGAAAATCTATCTCTCAGAAAATTAGTTAATATCTTCTGCGACCTAACCAGCATATAATTTTTGAAAGTTTGACGCATTTTGGTACTTTTGTGCATTGGGGTCCTGCTCCACATTGACGTAAAGCAGAAAAAAAAGCAGAAACGTAAAATGGATTACATAGCGTTCCTATGGAAAGTACCCGGATTTTCGGTTTCTGCCTTCGGTTTCGGTCGCGTTTTACGCTGATGTGGAGCAGGGCCCTTACTGTTTACTTTTTTGTATACTTCACATTCAAGGCACACTAAACTTCGCAGCAGTTTAACTTGGCAGTGACGTCACTACAGGCGGAGCCAATAAGAGCTCACAAGCAGTCAGCGGTCTCCTCTAATTCGCCAAGTAGGCTGTAACGTTTTATCTAACTCGTTTTTCATAGGCTAACGTCACGCTGTTGGCTCCGCCCGTAGTGACGTCACTGCCAAGTTAAACTGCTACGAAGTATAGGTTTGGCGCTCTGCCAAAAAGTGAAACACCGCTATTTTATTCCCTATAAACAAATAGAAGTGACCAGTACGACATCTCGTAACTTGGGCGTGACAGTACTGTAGTAAACACAGGCGTAAATTAGGACGTATTTTGGTACTTTGCTAAATGCCTGTTAACAGCTTGCACAATAGGGTGGGTCGAAAAAAGCTTTTTTGTTCTGATCAATTTCTAATAGCACGGAAAACTTGCCCATGGGCATCCTAATAACGGGAAAAATAATAAAAAAAATAATAATTTACTTTTGTAATCGCGCAAGAGCTCTAAAGTTTAGAAAAAAAAGAGAAATTTCTGTCATTTTTAAAAATGAATATTTTTTTCAAAAAATATTTTTTTTAATTTCTAATAGTGCGGAAAACTTGCGCATGTGCATTCTAATAACGGGAAAAATAATTAAAAAAATAATTAATTACTTTTGTAATTGCGCAAAAGCTCTAAAGTTTAGAAAAAAAGAGGAAAATCTGTAATATTAGAGATGAATTTATTTTTCAAAAAATGTTTTTTTTTATTTCTAATAGTGCGGAAAACTTGTGTCAGGTCTTCCTAATAACAGCAAAAATAATTTAAAAAATAATTAATCATTTTTGAAACCACGCAGAAGGTCTAAAATTTCGAAAAAAAAAGAGAGAAATCTGTAATTTTTAAAAATATATAATTATTTAAAAAACAATTTTTTTGTATTTAATAGTGTAAAAACTACTTTTGTAGTTATAGAAATTGGTTTAAAAAAAACTTGGGGTACATTGCCGCTCATTTGAATTTGCACAAAAACCCTAACAATCCTTTTTTTTTGGAAAAAATCACATATCGCAGCTTATTGCACATTTTAGCATATTTTTTACAGATTCTAAAATAATACTAAATCAAGTCCCACCCACATCCTACCCAATCAACCAGCCATTTTGGGTGTGCTTACTTACACCCTTTGAATTCTGAATTCGAATCAAATTTTTGCATTAAAGATCTTGATTTTAAGGTTGTCTTAATAAAACCCTCTCGGTTTTCATTCTCGCAAACTTTAGCAGCAGCCTCTGTAACTAGTTTTACACACCTCTCCACTGACTGAGTGTGGCAGGGAAATTTCAAGTAATCAAATTCTGGAAGGGTTTTTTCTTTCAATAGGGTTGAAATATTTTCTGTAGACATATTTGACAGAAGGGGTGGAGGTGTCAGCTTACAATTTGTCCAATCAATTAGTTCAGGATAGTCAGTGGCTTCAAAGTTAATTGAAGAAAGCTTGAAAGCTCTAATGTGGCCCACTACTGGCGGCTCATTTCTGGCTTTCAGTATCTTCCTGAAGCCTAACTCTCTAATGTGCTATCTGTTATCCATTATCATCGCCAGCATGAGAATCTCTAGATGGCAGAAGAAAGAGTTTCTCTGAATGACTGGATCGATTTTTTTTTATGTTGTCCGGAAAATGTCTGGTTATTTGAATGATCTTTAATACGTCCTTCGGACCATCTTTCACAGTGTTGTGCACTTTAATATTGAACTAAACAGGAGCGTAGGTCTTTACAATGTAATTTGCAAGGGTCTTCATTTCGCTTGTCGGACTTATTTGGGAAACATAAAGTCTTAGCACCCGTTTTGCACAAGTTAACCATCTGGAATGGCTGAGGGGTCCAGGATTTTTAGCTGCTAATTCTGGATCACAGCTTCCTGTGCTGACTGCTTGAACAATGTCTAAAAGATATTTCTAATCTTTACTGAGGTCAGTTTTATTTATTGTGATGGTAATATATTCATGTGTATAGAAAGTTTTTCTTTTTTCTTCTCTTTTAGCCAGTTTAACTGTCTCTTTTCTATCCAACGTTTTTCCCGTTATTAAGATGCCCATGCACAAGTTTTCCGCACTATTGGAAAGTTAAAAAAGTATTTTTAAAAAAATATTCATGTTTAAAAATGACAAATTTTCCTCTTTTTTTTCTAAACTTTAGAGCTCTTGCGTGATTACAAAAGTAATTAATTATTTTTTAATTATTTTTCCCGTTATTAGGATGCCCATGAGCAAGTTTTCAGTGCTATTAGAAATTTAAAAAAGTATTTTTTGAAAAAAAATATCTTTAAAAATCACAGATTTTTCTCTTTTTTTCTAAACTTTAGAGCTCTTGTGCGATTACAAAAGTAATTAATTATTTTTTTTATTATTTTTCCCGTTATTAGGATGCCCATGGGCAAGTTTTCCGTGCTATTAGAAATTGATCAAAAAAAAAAAAAAAAAAAAGCTTTTTTCGACCCACCCTATTGCACAATGGAAAATTTTAATTAAATGTAAATCACACTTGCGTCATTTTAATAAGCCCAGAACTATTATTTTACCTACCAAACATACAACCACCAATATAATACTGCTTGTAACCATTTTTGGTCTCAGATGTTATGTGTTTTCCGGATTCCAGTGTAGCTCTAATAAACCCATCACTGTTCTGAGATCCAACTGTTTTCCCGAAATCTTTAGTGATCTACATAGTCGGTAGCTCCAAAGTTTGCATCAGGAACAGGGACATGCCACGAAACAGCCGCCATCTTATCCCGCACGTGACACTCATGTGTTTTATTAAAAATAGTGATTTTAAAGGGTCGTGAATGACATTTGATTGGTTAAGAAATCACAAACTGGTGTAAGATTTCTTAGGCAAGAAACTTTTTTCATTATTTTTTTAAATCATTAATTTTAATGAAGTATATTGACTTCACATGCGGGACAAATTAGAGGCGTTTTCGTAGAATTACCCAATAACGAGTTTGCGAACACATTTTCTAACTGGGCTAATTTTCCTTGCATTGATAATCCACCGAGCTGCTAGGATTCTAATATCAAATCTCTCATAAGTTAACATGGCTAAAAGATGGTTTACAATAGAGCTGCCTAGTTGTTGCGAGAAATAACTTGTTAGATTACGTCAAGATACTTCTAAAGCAAATACAGAGATGTGCTGATGAAATGCCATTGGTGTTTATCTCTATCCTTAATGGAATTTTAATTGTGAACCATGATCGAGCGTAGACTCTTAGAATTAACACGACCAAAGTTAATAACTCATTTGATAGGTCTAATGAAGATATATAACCTCCGAATTCGATTAGCGGTTGTTAGCTATCGAGATCAAGTTCAACGTTTCTGTTTCCCAGCTAGCGAGACCTAAATACCAAAACCAGAACTAATGTGGTGCAAATGTCCAATTGGATATAAGCTCGCTTTCCGTCCAATGTCGCCAGTGTAAGATGTAGGACCAGTTGACTTGCTGTCTATAGACTCAAATAGATGTAATGGCAACTCATTAAAATGAAGTTAGCGGATAATTCATTGGACCGGTTTTTGAAGTTTCAATTCAGCGTTACGAATTGCACAATTAGGTACGCCTATGTTTACTACAGCACTGTCAGGCCCAAGTTACGAGATGTCGTACTGGTCTCCTCTATTTATTTATGGGGAAGAAAATAGCGGTGTTTTCTTTTTTGGCAGAATACCAAACCTAGTATGTCTTGAATTTGAAGTATGCAAAAAGTAAACAGTTATACAGAAAAGTAACAAACCAAGTAGCATCAACTCATCGGATTTTGCTCGGTCGATCAACAAACACCTCGTAAACTGACCCTGTAACGCACGATGACATTGTTCCGATCAGTATCCGAGCACGGTTTTCGATGAGCTACTTTTCATCGGAAAGTGATATCCTTCCGATCAACTTTCCCGATGAAAATAAGCCGAGCTATATTCCATCGGAAAGCGATGTCGTTCCGATCAAGTTTCCGATGAAATTCCTCGGCACGTGACTGTTCTGCTCGTAAATTGCTCCAAATCTCATCGTATTCTCATCGGATTTTGCTGCTCGGATTCTGCTTGGCCGATGAGACATATTGGATCATCGGCCGATGAGAATTTCATCGAGTTTCAATGAATGTCCGATCATCGGCCGATGAGATGATGCTGCTAGGGAAAATGCGTCAAAATTTCCGAAATCAGATGCTGATGAGGCGGCAAAAGGTATTGACCTATAATTCTAATTTTTTGTGTGTTTAAAGTTTATTCAATTAAGCAAAGTGCCACCCCAAAATTGAGGTAACATTTGGTACTATTTATTATTTTTGGTAATTTACTCATTTTATGTCCAATTTTCGGAATTTTCGGTCCCTTGAGGCAAAAGAAAATATCAACCTAGAACTTTAAGATTTCTCACACATCTCAGGGATGGCAGTACACAACTTTTTCGCACTACCGCTAAACGATCTGGGAAAGTTTGATTTTTTCGACACGGCCTGGTGCGCATGTTTCTGTCACCTTTTCTTGACACATAGACAAAGTGATTACATTTTTTTAAAATGGTGATAATGCGGTGAAATGCCATTGATACAAATTTTATATTTAAATACTTAGTTTCATAGAGGTTATTTTCTCTCATTTCAGTTCTGTAACAGCTCAGCTTATCTTTTTTTTTTCAAGTTCACTTTCGTTTTTTCGTTAAATCTCAAAAAAAAAAAAAAAAAAGAAAAATAAATAAATAAAATAAATAAATAAATAAATAAATGAAAAATAAAAAAATAAAATAAAAAAAAACATATATTGAAGTATTATATTCTTTCTTTTATAAGTGCAAGATGTTATATTTAGAGCAAATTATGCTATAAAATATATTGGCTTTCTTTCAACTTCACATTTTTAAACAAATACATTTTTAACATATCTCTCATTCGAGACGTATGGGAGTGCCAAATGTGCAAAATATTTACTGCCAGCATAAAAACAAATTTTAAATCGGATTATGTATTTTCTCCTCTCTTTGTCAATTCCTATTAAGTTTTAGTTTTAAAAGAAGTGTAGATAATAGAACCCGTTCCGATAGAAAAAAATGCTTCTTCGAAAAAATTAACTCTGTTTTTTCTACAGAGAAAGTGCTTTAAGAGCCTCATAAATCCCCTTGAGCTTTTGCTATTTTCAGAGTTAAAGAAATATCAAATTTCAAACAGTTCTGGCGATAGGCTTTTCCAAGAGTTCAGCAATATTTCCCTCGCTCTTCATGGGGATATTATTTTTGATTTCTTTCAGAATGCTTTATCTTTCTCTTCCATTCAGTGATTCTGTTTTGATTTCCCACTGGAATATACGTAAAACATTTTCACAAAACACTTAAAAAAGCTGAGAAATACGTTGGGACTCATTCTTATTAGGAAAACAATGCAAGCAACGAGTGTCCTTTATTTTAATATTCTTTGGAAAATAATATGTTTGTATTTAATTTTATTTTATTGTGTTATCGTTATTGTTAAAAGCAGTCATTAACCTTTCATGTCAATAGCTAAATGAACAATACCCACACCTTAGAAAGAACTGCGTCGTCATTACAAACAAGGCAAAGTGTCCTAAAGCTGGCACCCAAAAAATACATTATATGTAAAAGAACTGTCCAAAGCATTAATTTTTCTAAATTAATTCAGAATGTGTTTTTCTTTGGATGGTTTTCTAGGAAATCTAAAGTTTCATGAGGAAAAACATTACTTATTTATGATACTTTTAAAACTTTCAGAAAATAGTATTGAAGTAAGAGATATGCTGTAATGAAAAACATTTTTAAAACAAGAAAAATTACTTTAACAAACAGCTTTAGAACATTCATTTTGATTGAATTCTTATGAAGCCAATAATCTAAATGCAACGCAATACAGAAATATTTAATATTTAGTTATGTATCTATTACTTCAAGAACTTCAAAATATCGTTCGAGCACAGAATTAACATAGCTTTCTAAGGAAAGCTTAAGATTTTCTCCTATTCCGATCCTGAAGATGTACTATCTTCAAAGAATAATCCGTTGTCTTAGCTTTCCTTCCTATCTGTTTGCGAATTGCTTAGTTGAATTTAGTCACGTGCGTGACTTATCCAATCAAAACCTTTTTGAAGGATAGGCTGGTATCGTAATTTCGTTGAAATAATCGAATCATAAGTAATATTTTTACTAGCATACGGAATCGTGTTTCTTTTTAAAATGCTTTATAAACTGTATTTTCGTTTTTTCTTATTTTATTTAATATACAGAAGCCATCAGCTTCAACATACATGAGGACTGCGGGCTAAGTGCCTTACCTCCTGACAAGCACAGGACAGATTTACGGCACAGAGAGGTTGAAACAACAACCATGGGCAAGGAGGGACTCAGAACCCGCGACCATTTGCTTACGAGGAGAATACTCTACCTCTAGACCACCGTGGCCCCTTATAGACAGCTTGGTTCATAATTTTGTTTCTATATTCAAGAAAGAAAACCTCATCTTGATGGAATGCTCTTTAGACTATTACTTTTCTGTTTCTGTGAAATACGCGGAGCCAAGGATATATTCTGGTGCCTTTTGGAAGGCCAATGTAAAGTTGATAGCTATTTCCAAATGCTTGATATAGAGTTGATTTACCTCCATGATCCTATTATTACCTTTTATGGCAATTTTTTCTGAAAGTTTGAGTGTTTCGTGCCATCAGTGTCAGACCTCTCTGACAACTAGACAAGGTAGTCGACACTCCAGAACATTAATCGTCGATAATCGTGCCAATCTCCTCAATTGGTTTGCCACTAATAACAAAACCGTATTTCTCCAGAGGATTCTAGCCCATTGTGGAAACAGGGGAAAGAAGTAACCGTTTTCCTGGAAAACAGAAACATAATCAAGAATTCTCTTTCGATAATATGAAATGAGAAATCAAGAACAAATACAGGAACTCATTCCTTTAAAAAAACATCGAATTCCAGTAAGCCATGACTTTAACAGACACTTAATGTCCCTCAGTGGCCTAGAATAAAATCTGTTGATGTGTTCCGTTATTTTTCTGCGCATTCCTGTTTGCATATGTGTCACATACGTGTATTTCCTGATGCTGCTTGCCCTCTTTGTGACCTTCATGAACATATAGACGTCACACCTGTACATATATATACATACTGTATTAAGAGCAATAATCTGAGAGAGTGTCACGCCTGTGATTCATGACGTCTCAGATTTTTTCCAAAAAATTACCAAATGTTAACTATCTTATTGAATGACTAAATCCAGAATGTTTCGTTCTAAAGTTGAGTTGTTTAGTTTTTATGGATCCCTAAAGGTGAAGGTGTGGCATCAAGAATTAAGCGAATTTTCAAGACATGGAAATTGCTGTGAGCCAAAACTTTTACCAGGAACTGTTCAACTCCAATTTCCTTTTTGAAAAGGAATACAGAATGTTCAAACTTACAAAATGAATGTTAAATTTGAGGTAAGTTGTAGCCATAAGGTCAGTGAAGGCCCTCAACACAAGGCATTTTTGACGTTTTTCAGCATTTTTGAGGTCCAAAAACAGCTAGTACATTTCAGTTGCCACGGCAAAAGTAGTGTCGTTTGAAAGACCAGTGTAAGAACTTTAAAATAATGTATAAATAACCGAGGAAAGTTCAACGTGGTTTTAGTTGCGTAATTTCTAAATATGAAAATTGTCATATTTTACCGATATTCAAACGGTCATAACTTCCTCTGCCAACAGCATATTGAAATAATTTTTTGCCAATGTCGTTCTCTATTCTTTGTCTTAAGAGAACAGTTGAGTCCTTTGAGGCGAAACGTTATTTTTTTTTTTTACAAAAAATGTATTTTTTCCTGTGCATTTTTTTGTAAAAAAAATTTAAGCATTTCACCTCAAAGGACTCAATTGTTCTCTTAAGACAAAGAATAGAGAATGACAGTGGCAAAAAAATATTTCAATATGCTGTTGTGAGAGAAAGTTATGACCGTTTGAAAATCGGTAAAATATAATATTTTTCATATTTCAGCCTTACGTAACTAAAAGCACGTTGAACTTTCCTCGGTTAATTATGCATTATTTTAAAGTGCTTACACTGGTTTTTCAAATGACACTATTTTTGCCGTGGCAACTTAAATGTACAAACTGTTTTTGAACCTCAAAAACGCTGAAAAACGTCAAAAATGCCTTGTTTTGAAGGCCTTCACTGACCCTACGGCAACAACTTACCACAAATTTAACATTCATTTTATAAAGTTGCAACCTTTTATATTCCATATACAAAAAGAAAGTTGGAGTTCAACAGTTCCTGGTAAAAGTTTTGTCTCACAGCAATTCCCATGTCTTGAAAATCCGCTTAAATTTTGATGCAGCACTTAAGAACAAAACATTCTGGATTTGGTCTTTCAATAAGATAATAAACATTTGGTAATTTTTCGGAACAAATCTGAGAGGTCGTGAATCACCACATAATACTAGGCGTGACAGTTTATCAGATTCTTGCTCTTAAAGATAAGATTATTATAGCTGATTTGCACCAGTTAATTTATTGTAAGCGTTATAGTGTTACAGCGTACACCGTTATATTATGTTTTTGTTCTCATAAATCTTAAATAATAGGAATTTGTAATTTGGGCATTTTATATTTAAATGAATTTTCGCGATTTGCGTTGATCTATATCAGTGTTTTTCTTGAAAAAACATGAGTTTACACATTCCCGTTTTTTAAGGTAACATTTCCCGTTTTTTAAGGTAAAATATGATTGAGTTCGGGTTAGAAAAACAGAATAAATAAACGCAAACTGTGTAGACGATTTGTAACCACGTTCATGAAAATTACTTTTTCTAAATAAATATTAAAAACAACATGAGGTATTCAAACTCACGTAGTGGTAATCTGAAAATCCATACAGCATCGATGACGGTCAAGTGAAAGCAGTAAGCAATCGTTATTGCTCAAGGGGAAGAACTCAAGAACCCAAAAGAATGTCCTTGTGTTCCACTTTTCAACAATTAAATTCAATGCTAAAAGTATAAACACCCGAAAAACACCAATACGACAATAGAAACTTTACGGAAGATGTTAAATGTCAACACTCCTCGACTCTCAAGTACTCAAAAATATAAGAGTCAAAACTTAAGTAAAACCATGCGCTTGTGAGGGTAACCCCTTGTTACGCTTCTCTCCGGTTTTCCGAAGGAAGCGTGTCGGTGATAGCTATAAGAATAAGAATTGTGATGATTTTTAAATATTGGGGTTTTTACCCAGGTGGTTAGTTAATCACTGTAATGGTTTTAATAAATGTCATGGAGATGGTGTAGAGTATATGGATGAATCATGAAATGTATTCTGCCGAAATCAGATAAACACGGAATTACGCAGAGAATAAAATGCAGGGAAGAGAGATCGAAAAAAACTTATCGAAAAAAACTTATCTGTCACAGGTCGGTTTCGATGAGACGCTGGTTCTGGATGTCGGGTTACGATCTTCTCGACGGATGTTTTCACCATCTTTCCGTATCGTGCGCCGCTAAAACCGTGAGAAACTAAGACAGAATTTTATACGCTACTAGCAAGACATGTAAATAAACATCCTAGGCGGGACTTTCCCGCTCGAAACCTCGCCGTATCTAAGTAGTGGTAGCTAATGGTACGCCCAGGTTCTTCTTGGAGGCCTGAATGCATGGCAGGAGTCAGTAAAATAAACCGAATGAGACGCGGACGAATTCTTATAAACACAAGAAGTCTTGATTTATTCATAAATTAGGAAGACATTTTGATGAAGATATTTCGATGAATAGCAAGGCATTTGATGAATAGATACACCATAAGGGTTTTAACAAGCTAAACACTCCATGCCACTCGACCATTAAAGAAATCGTTGGCCCATGGCCATCATTGGTAAAGACTTATTGGTCCGGATATTAACAAATTTAACTTTAGA